>PVKH010028897.1:0-12757 GCA_004027955.1 Chaetophractus vellerosus | reverse complement strand
GGGAAACCAAGAAGTGAAATGAATCTCAAGCCCTAGTGAGATTCAAGTAGAATTTGCTGAGCCTTTTCAGTAAAAGTAGCATTCCCGGACCTCAGCCTAGGTACTGGATGGACCATGCACTGTGGCTGCCCCATTTGGATATTTCCTTCCATGTCCTCCCACTCTCTTCAACCCCCTCCTCATGTCCTTTATGCCCACGGTGGCCTAAAGCCTTCACACTAATCAGGGAAAGGGAATATGGCAACCTTGCTGAGGAGCAGTGCTATCTGGAGTACAGAGTCCCTATGCCCAGACGTCCCCCTCAGCTCTAACCTCCCTGCTCTCCTCCTCGCAGTAAAGCAGCTGAGCATGAAACAAATAAAAATAGATGAAAGATCCTGTGTGGAAGCAATAATAGAGCAATGAGACAACAACTGGTTCAAAGTTTTCTGAATTTCCTTACAGTCCTCTGCATGTTCCAAAAGCCGGTGAAACTGTCGCACCTGTCACCGTCAAAAACTGGCGTGCAAAACCCCTCACGCTCCTCTGCCGAGAAAGGGCAGACCAAGGATTTAAAAGTAGAAGACTGGACTCCTGTTGTCATTTATTAACAGAGAGATTCTGCAAGTTACTTGACCTCTCTGAACTGTTTCTTCCTCTAATTTGGGCAAGATAAACAATATATTTTGTGTAAATTTTTTTATAAACTACAATTCACTCTAAACTGTAACTGTCTTTTTTATAGTTCCAGCACAAACACACACAAAAACCAGGCACCGTATTCTCTCTCAAACAAAGAGTATAATACATGTCTATCAAGTGTATCTTGGATATCATGTTCTAAAACAAATTTCTAAAATATCTATAGGTTATGTTTCCATCAATTGCATATGGGCTAAAATTTTAAGGAAACAATCCACCAATTTTAATTTTAAATGAATAATTATAAGGCTTAAAGATTTCCTGTCAAATTGTTTTTTACTTTATAAGATGTTAATTTGTAAAGTAAGGCAATACCAATCAATCCTTTTGTAATCACAACTTCTTTTCAACAACATTTAAGCATATTTATATAAATGCGTATATGCCAACATGAGAGAAAGATGGAGAATTTAAATAATCATTTAAAATGTTGCTTTTAGAAGAGAAGTCAAGGTCAATTTTTAACTCAGTTGTAAGAGCTTGTCTAACAAACAGAATGAATTAAAGCAATTTCAAAGCTTTGGAAAGACATTTGTTAATCACACGTCCTGTTAATTTCTTGTTTTTCTACTCCTTTGACTGGACACTTGTCTAGATAGTGAATCAAAGCAAAGAATAAAATCACACTGAAAAGGTTTTTTATCCTCTCCTATCTTCAGTCCATAAATCAGTTAATGGAGAAGCCGAAGCAGTTTTCTAAGCCATTGTGTTTAGCATTTATGTGCCTTGAAAAGGCTTTGACACAGTAACAGAAGCAGTAATCACGGAAGCCGTTACAGATCAAGAAGTCAGAGGAGGGTATTGCAGGGCCCTGACTTACATTTACGGAATCAAACAGCAAATGGTGAGATGCTCTGTGACCATGGCAGCTGTCCACAAAGGGGTATACCGAGGTTATGTTGTGTTAGCAAGACTGAATTCATAAGAATGTGAGTTCAGGCAGAAAATGGTAGGGACAGAACACAAGATATCTGTGAAAACAAAAGAAAGAATAAAACTCTTGAAAACTAGATGGTAGCCAAAATCCAACAACAAATCAGCGTATTTGAACCTCTAAATTCAAATGGAATTCAAAGAAATGCTACCTTAAGAGAATACATGTGCATTTAAAACTTGTACACTAAAGAGTATTTTTTTAGACTTTCAAAGAAGCACAATAATGACCATTCCATAGGGAACTTAGTATTGTTGACAGATTCCATAAATATTTACTCAGGGGGCCGGGCTAGATAGCTCAGTGGATAAAGAGCTCGCTGGGAAACCACATGGGAGGCCCTGGGTTCGGTTCCCGGGGACCTCTCCTAGCGGGCAGACTGCCTTGAGAATGGCAAGCCGCCATGGGCGGGCCGGAGCCGCCGTGGGCAGGGCAAAAAGCTGCCACGGATTGGCAAAAGCCGCCACGGGCAGGGCAGGTCGCCTGCAAATCGAGCACAGCCAGCCACCCGCGAACTGAAAAAGCCGGCTGTGATGGAGGCAAAAGCCGCCCACAAGCGGGGAAAGCCGCGCCTGCGCAGTGACCAAGTCTCGGCGCGTCGCCGCAACGGGGGGGAAGGGGAGATATGTAATAAAATAAATAAATCTTTAAAAAAATAATAATAAATAAATAAATAAATAAATATTTACTCAGGTTTTTTACTAAATGTCTCAGGTGTGGAGAGAATCTCGAATCACTGAAGGAACAATCACTTCTACTTACACTGACAAGAGAAGTAAAGGGAGCACTCAAATGTATTGTCTACTCTACCACACCACCCTGAAAGATGTGCTATTCAATAAGGAAAACAGTCTATTGTTATTTTAAATGGGAATAAATAATTCCACTCAAATTACAATATCTCCTCATCATTCACTGTTGTCAAAGAATAAATAATTACTTAAGTTTCTCTTGTTTGACTCCGTATGGGAATGGGAGCTCTGGTTTGTCAAATATTTGATTAATACTAGCCTGTTATGTATATGAGAAAAGGAGTATCAACTTCAGAGGTAAGACTACAATAAATAAGCTTAATTTATCCAAGTAAATAGTAGGCATAGAGTATACAAAGCCTGAGGGCAGAGGGGTGACTTTCTGCCCTGAAGAAGCTCACAAATAGTAGGACAGGGAAGCAGGAGAGCCACTGGTTCTGGTACTCGCATGGTACGTACAGCTCCTAGCACCATGCAGGGCCCAAAGTAGAGGCTCCAGAATTGTGCTGTATTATTGAATGGTATTAATATAAATATAGCAGTATAACATGTCACGGGAACACAAATGATGGAAAATTTTACTTTGTCTATGTGATTAGAGAGACCTGAAGAGTTCGTGACACTGAATCCGAGTTTATCAGGTGGGACGCAGCAAGAATCAGAAAAGTCATTCCAGACTGACAAGATTTAAGGCACCAAGGAGTGCAGGAAAGTCCACCATCTTTTTCAAAGATTTTGAGAAGCATAGATGAATAGAGAGCTGGAGGAAAGCAGGAGATGGGAAGGGATAAGAGCTGAAGAATATCATAAATTGCTCTCAGGAGTGATGTTTATAAGCAGAGGACCAGGCTACTGAAATGAAATGATCCCTTCATTCTTAGATTTTTAAACATCTGCCTTGGAGTCATAGTACCGAGTTTGTACATAGGTATCTCAATGTAGAGATCTTAGTTCTTACCATAACACTTGAGCTTATTAATCACTTAATTAAAGCTTGTTCAATTGAATGAATTAAAGCTTCACTCTGACACAGTCCTTGGTGACTTATCGTGCAGATGTCTCAAATAAAATAGGTATAAACCCTGAACTAGTGTTGTGTTTGCACTCTTTATAACCTCATGCCTTCTGCCCCATCTCCTTCCCCCATCCCATTCCCCCATCCCTCTCTCTCTCACACAAATTTCTAAACCATTAAAACAATTTTCCAAAACAAAATAATGAAAGTAATTCTACAGTGCTCCAGCAGTTTCCTCTAATCAATTCATTCACTGTGCTCCGTCAATTCTATCCTTATCTCTCCTCTATGCCCAAGTCCCACTGTCCTAGATGAGGGCCTCATTCACCCTGTCCGCCTCTACCCTTGTCCTGGTTTCCCAGCACCCAGTTCTAACCTTTTCTAATCCAGCCTCTATTGTCTATTAAAAAAGAAAAGCAGATGATATCCGCTTGGCTCCAAGCTTCAGTGTTTCTCTGTGGCCTGTAAAATAAAATCCCAGCTTCTTGTCATTAACACTTTACGAAGCAGCTGCTGCCTCTCTCTAAACTTCATTCACCATCATCTATCCTGGCCCCATTTATATCAAACTTATTTCGACTCTTGAAGCAGATGTGCTTTTTCTTGCCTCTGCAACCTTTTTGATTACCTCTGCTAGGAGGCTCCCCTTGCTTACACCCCATTCTTCTAGAGAATTCAAGTGTCTACTGCGTAATGGATACTTTCTTATTCTGCCAAGAAAATGTAGTTGTACATTCATTCCTCTTTTACCAACATGTATATACTATATTGCCAATAGAGAATTTACTCTACTGCATTAAATGGTTTGCTTTTCTGTTACTCCCAAAAACACTGAGTTCTTTGATGTCAGAAATTTGTATAATTCACTTACAAATGCATATGTCTTTGTGTCAGTGACACAGGATTCGGTGCCGTTCTGCTGCTTACTAAAAATGGAATCTTACTAACTATGGAATAAAGTATTTTACTCTGCTGAGCTTCTGTTTCCTCATTTGCAACACAGGGAACAAAAATAATTACCTCATAAATTCCCTTCAAATAGTTTCTGCTACATTTTCTTAGTCCTTATTTGTTATATTCTACATTAAATTAAACACAGTAACTTGCCTCATATCCTTCCAAAAGCACCCAATTCTGTAGGTTACGGCAAGATATATAATGGCCTGTATCTGTTGTTGCAATGTCATTCAGGACAATTCCCAAGTCCCAAAAATGTCCCCGTATTACACCTGTTTTTCCCTCTCCCTGCCCTCAGAACCTCCAGTGGCCACTGGCAAAAGTAAGTGACATCAGCTAGTTAACTGTTTCCAAGTGAAATTTTTTTTTCTTTTCCTGCATCAGCGAATCTCAGATCATTTAACCAATAGCCCTTTTCTCAGTCAGTCCTCATTAGGAGCTGCGCACCCCAAGTCATAAAGCTTCTGCTTTTTCTACTGGGATGTGCCACTCTCTTAGTTTTCCTCTTAACTTTCTGACGCTTCCCTGAGAATTTACAGGACTTTCTAAAGACCATTTGGATTTAATTGACTGGGAATATTTCATTCATTAAGATTCCTTTTGTGGAGATACACTGGGGGTATTCCAAGGATGTTCAATAAAAACTAAAGTTGGTAGTTAAAGTGCTTTCTAAAGAAGATGGCCCTATTAACTAAAGAGACCTTTGTGGGTTTTGTTGTTGTTTTTAGTGTAAATCTGAAAATGAAAGTTGGAGAGATTTAAAGGCAGAAGGAATGTTGGGCTGAATTGTTTTGTCTAATAGAGATTAGACACCCCATCAGGTGGGCAATCTCTGGGAGGAGTAGTTTAGAGATGGAAACATCAACAACCATGACAACCACAAATGTTGGTAGCTAAGGGACCGACAAGGGAGCTTGGAGAATACAAATATATTAGGAGGACTTTTACGTTTGTTAGTTGTGGAGTATAGAATGTATCCCAACTTTATCTGTTTCCCTGAAAGATCTTTAATAGCTATGCCATTCAGTATTGCATTTGTGAGGGTGGATTCTTTAGGGAAATCAAGAGAGGTGCCAAGTTCCAAGAAGGTGAAACTTGGGCTAAGCTGGGTAGGGAGACTTAGAAAATAAAACTCAAAATGTAGAATTAGGACTGCTCAGTCTGATAATTCAAACAATACCACACAAATAATATTAAAGAAAACACAGGTTTGAAATTTTAAAACCATGCAAAGTTCTACACCTAGGTGGGAACTAGGACTTAAGAGTCAAAAGGATGAGGGATCACCAAATAGCTGAGTAGTGTAAGGACTTTCAAAGAAAGAAACTTATAGTGGGGGTGGGAAGCAGAAAAATGAATGCATAAAAGTATATTATCCAATGACATTAAATTATTAACTGAACTTATTCACATGGAGGACATTTGTTTACATAGGGAAATAAAATTGAAGTGGAATAATCTGGAAAATTGATATGATTTTAAAACATCTTTAAATTATATACACATTCTCTCTTTCTCAACAGATTTTAAGGTTAAGTATCCAGGTTGCCCTTTAGGAAAATAGAAGTTACATTTCTAATTATCTTCTTTAGTGGACTCAAAAGTTATCTGACAGCCACAGAACTGTAATACCAACATACTTGTTCTCTAAAGTAGTTTTAATGTAACTACTCCTTATTTCTGTATTGGTTCTCCTTTTAGAAAAATATTCCATCTCTGTATAGCCATGAATATGATGAGTGACAAAATCCTTAAGGATGATAGTGATGATATTACTTATAATTAATGTCCTTACCAGCAAAACATCTCAACATAAAACGGAATGAGGAAGGGACCCTTTCTGGAGTGAATGCTATGCATATTCCAAAAGGAATACTTACTGGATTAGGTTAGCGGAGGCTGGCATTTTTATCAGTGTGCTATTGCAATTTCACCTCTAAGTTTTACAATAACATTTATCCACCATGGACAAAAGGAGTCATACCTAAGTTCACATATAATAAAAAGCATATGCATATACGGAAGTAGTCTCCTTGGCTCCTTTACAAGCATATCTATAAGCCCCATTTGAAAGTCAACACTTTCTTTATCCTTTGTCCAAAGGGTAAAATCAGCAGTTTAAAAAAAATTGGAGTGCATATAATAGAAAGGAAAAGGAGTCATAGCTATCAGGAATTACACCATTTCTAGATATTAATTTCACCCTCCTTATCTTTGATTCTAGAGTCATTGACTTCAAAATATCTCCTGGAAGTTCAAAGATTTTGGTATATTAAATACTTACCTTTTTTAACCAAGATTGTTGGAATTCCTCAAGTTGCTAATTCCAAGTAAGGTTCCTTAAGTGACTTAACAGTGACTTGGACTGTGCTAGGTACACAAATATAGATCCATCAATGGGTAGGTGTGTGTATGCTTTTCCCCTCCCATTCCTGACATAACACTGTCCTCCTGCCCCAAGTTTTACTTTATAGACTACCAAAGCAGCTAAAAAATAGTTTTTTTTTCTCTTTATCTGGATCCTGTGGATGGCTCATAAACAGACATTTGGTATATTGGCAAAATATTGTACTATGACTGTCCACTAATGATGCCCCATTGTTTTTAAATCTCCTTCTCAGTGTGGAGTTGCTCTAATTGAAAGCTGATACAGGCACAACTTGAGCTCCTGAGGTGCTTCACAGCTGATATCAGTCAACTCTTTGCTTTCACAGTCATTCTGGGATTACTGAAGCACTTACTCCATTCTTTGGGTCATATGGGGAATAAAATTATTTATTTCATTTGAACATTATCTCCCCTTTGCCCAGAGTTGATCTGAGGACTTTCTCAATAGAAATTTAAAAAATTATCTTTGCAATAGTTAACAGGTAGATGCAAGGGGGTACACTGAGCTAAAGGCCTATTATTCACATACTGGATATGTGTTTTTTTTTTGGCAGTAATCTTAGGTAACACATACTTTAGGATAAAGCATAAAAATGGTCAATATTACATCACATATTATGCAGCAGTAAAATATATCACAAAAATAATTAGTAACTTTAAGTAATACTAATTATTTCATTCTTAAAATATTTGATTCTCAAAATAATTCTGAGGTACTATTATTGTTTATCCTAAACAAATGAGGAATCAAAGGTTCTCTCAGTCAATCATTGTAACAGCAAAACAGAAATTGAAAACCAGTTCTTGTATTTATTTTGTTGGCTTCAATTTTGAAGAAGTTTTGGTCCACAGAAAGGCTACAACTGTGGCAGGGGAGGATCACTGGTGCAGGGTGTCAGAGATGGAGGATATGTGGGAGGAGGTTCACCTGGGGCATACCTATAAGGAATATGAATGGGTTCAAGTGTTCACGTGGCATTGTCATGGTGGGTGGAGATCCACACACAACCAAAATATTGAATTCTTACCCTGGGAGCTCTGCCACATTCTCTAATGTAATGGGACAGGAATAATCCCCCAAGTACAGGAGCAGTGACTAGTGAAGGAAGATGGACCACTTATGGGCCCTTAATAATGATGACTGAACTTATGAACCTATGCTTTTGAAATTGAAACTTAGACTAGTATTATAAGGTGCCTAAGAGTTACTCCTGAGAGCCTCCTTATTGCTCAAATGAGGCCTCTCTTTAAGTTGAACTCAGCATGGGACATGACTCCCGGGGATGACCCTCCCTGGCACTGAGGGATTACTACCAAGCACCAACTAGCAATGCAAATAGAGAAACATCTTGACCAAAAGGGGGAAAAGGTAAAGACAAATGAGTTTATATGCCTAAGAGATTTCAACATGAGTCAGGAGGTCATTGCAGAGGTTATGCTTACGCATGTCTCAGCAGGATTCCATTGACTGCCAAAGTAAATATTGCCTCAAATAGCAAGGGCTCCTGAGGGCTCTGGAGACACCCAGACACTATAACCAGGGCAGAGAGTGCAGGAATTTGGCACCCGGCCAGTGGGCCTGACTTTGGAATTTTTGCTCCCCAGTGTGACAGAGTTGGACTTAGTTGTGGTTTCCCTACACATGGCCTTTCTGCCCCTTCTATTTGAACCCCCAGTTAGTACTAGAGTGGATAGGTGTATGTCCAAGAGACTTAAATCTTTGGGCTTTCCATGTGCCAGTCAGGCCCTGATTCTCAAGAGTTGCAACACCTACTCTCCAGTTCATTGGACTCACTGAGGACAAATAACAAGGATATGATGATAGACAATGCCCATCCCAAAGAACAGAGAGAATCTGCAACTGCAAGCAAGATAATTCCATCCACCTGCCCCATGGGATCGAAGCCCCCTCTCAATTGGAGGCATAGTGGTTATCACCATCCCATAATCCTCAGGATTGGGGAATGAATGATGGACTGGAGTAGACTTACTGATATTCTACTAAAGACTTATTGTGATTCTAGCAATGGAAGAACTTTTATTGTTGATGTGGAGGCAGTGGCCACCAGGGGTTCTGACAGGAGAGGGAAAAATAGGTGTACAATGGGGGCATTTTCAGGACTTGGGAATTGTCCTGAATGACATTGCAATGACAGGTTCAGGCCATTATATATCTTGTGATAACTTACAAAATTGTGTGGGAGAGAGTGTAAACTATAATGTAAATTATAATCCATGCTTAGTGGCAATGCTCCAAAATGTGTTCCTCAATTGTAATAAATGTACCACACTAATAAAGGATGTTGTTAATGTGGAAAATGTGTGAGGGGTAGGGAGAGGGACATATGGGAATCTCCCATATTTTTTTATGTAACATTTATGTAATCTTTTAAAAAATAAAAATATATTATAAAAAAATAAAATATATTTCTAAAATTTTAAAACATCATTGCAGAAACAAGTATTATTTAAATGGGGTTGAGACAACTGATTAGCCCTTTGGATAAAATAAAACGGGCTCCTTGCCTTACTCTGTGAAATAAAATGTATTAAAATTTAAAAATAACAATAAAAACAGTTCTTGTATAACTAAAGCATGTGTGTATAACCATTATACAGCACTGGCTCAATTTTTTCTTATATTTCAGGGACAAATGAGGATATACTCACTCTGGGTCCTTCCCTCCCTTTGCCTCATACTGTATTTTGGGAAATAATCAGTGTGATATAACCAACTTCTACTAAAATTAACTCCATCCTTTGGGCTGCATTAACCAAGAAATAACCAAGTGATCTAACTGTAAACTTTTGCATTTACTGTAGAATCTTACAAGGGAGGCATTTAAATCCCCTTGCACATATCTTCCTTTTATTCTTTCTCTCTTCTAGGTATATAATACTAAAATCTCTTTATATTTTATCAATTAAATTTTTCCAAATAGTGTTAAGCTTTTTAGCTTCTCTATAATATATCACTTTACTGGTTATAACTGACATTTATATTAGAAGCATTAACACTTTTTTTTTATATTACAGGAATGCTAAATGTATAATCTAAGAAAATTAAATGAATGATTTTTATTATATTGCCAGTGTTGGTTAGTAATAAATGATGCTCACACCATTTGTACAGATATATATATATTGCTGTCCCAAAAGTCAGAAAGGAAAATTAAATGTGATCTGTGAAACCATGAATCATTAAATAAATTCAAAACATTGTGAGAAACATAGGCAGATTTAATTATATATGCTATTAAAAGTAGAAAAATATCAATATCAGCTTCTCCTTTAACAGCTGACTTTAAAGAAGAAAAGCTTTCCTGAAGCTGTTCCAACTCCCATAATAAACTTAACGTTCCAAAATTCAAATGAGTGAAATATTCCCATCTGCCTAATCTAACATATACAGAATACATAAGCCATAATTATTTATTGATCTCTGATTGCAATAGTATTAAAATCAAAACGAAAGTACTGCCTTTAGATGGAATAACTAGATTTAACTTTATAAATATTCATTTATTCTAGAGAAGCAGCATGGGCCTAAAGTTTATATAGCACGCTAAAAATCCAAACATGCAATTCAAATAAACCATCTGGAGATGGCCTGATGATCCATCTGCCCATCTGCAGGGATATTTAAGCAGTGACAGCACAGGTGAACAGTCACAATAAATCTCTTGAATTAAAATACACAGTGCATACACACACAACCTCAGTTATAAACAGTAGTTTTGCAAAATTACCAACTTTAGAACTCAACAATGACTTAGTCTGTTTGTGCCTGCTGACCTCTTGTTCTTGGCTTTGTGGATAAAGAGGAAAACTAAGCACCCGTGACGTTCGTTAGTGCATAAGGACAATCTGGGAAAAACAAGGCATCCCCTGTTTACAATATAAGAAATGGAGGGGAATGAAGGATAGCCAAGCTGAATAATCTCTTCAATTTACTTCAATCACCATTTTAATAATGCTTTGCCTAATACATACACACACACACAGACACTCACACTTTGATTCATCCTTAGTAAAAATTAGAGTCCATATATTTCAAGGTACTTAATGGGGTGAAGATGCTACTGGTACAAATACCCCTGAGAATGCAAAGCACTAGTGAGCCATTATCTTTATCTTAGAAAGATAGGAAGGAGGTTAGAAAACATTTACAATTCAGTTACCAAACAATGGAAATTAGATTTATTCTCACTCTTTACCTTTCCATCATAAGGGTGAGTTTCTACCTAAGTCTACTTACCATAAAAAAAAAGATTCAAAGTTTTAACAGTTGTTTTCCAACCAATCACCTAAAACGGTGAGATTAGGTATGTTTTTAATAGGAAAGTGCCTCTGTTAGAATGCTTGTGTCATGAGTTTAAATCTGTTCACTGCTGACCAATACTTCACCGATCTACCTAAAATTAACTCAAATAATATAAAAGACTGTGTGGATTGTCTTGGAATTAGGAAAGATATTTAATATCAACCTTCTCCTTCTTTAGAATAAATTTTTCTAAATAATGAATATTATGCAAATTTTATTGCAAAACCCAAAACCTTATTCCTCTACACTAGAAGAAACCTCAATTATAGACAGCATCAAATGTTACCAATTGAAATATCCTCATTCACCATAACTTACCATTATTTTATTATTGAACTGAACACGAACGATAACTATGGCAGTTTTTATTTATAAATATCCATATTTTAATGCTTCTGATAAATTTATGTTTTGAACAGTTTTAAACCCTATATTCTTAATGGAATATTCCTCAGATATGAAACAATTTTTCATATATTGTGCCCCACTCAAAAACTGTAAGACTCAGAATTATCTTCTCAGCTCATGGTTTGATAAGAGGTAGCAAGTGTTTGCACTTTGTTTTGTAACGTTAATCGTAGACCATGAGAGAGAGCAAAATACACTTCACTTCAAAATCTATACATAGGCATATGGCATCTTTATATTATGATGCAATAAAGTTGGCAATGGTTTAGGAGAAGAGAGAATATTCATTTTCCTTTTTATTTAATCACACACTCGCCAAAGTTTACTCAGCCATAACTCGGACAAACCTTATGGTTCTTTGCCCTTCTTGCGAAGAGTGAAAAGCTAGAGAACAAAGCACCTTGAGAAGGGTTTGAAAGGGGGAAACCAAAGTTGCCTTGTTCTGACTTAAGAACTCTGAGGAGAGTAAATGATTGCCCAATGAACTTCAATGACAGAACAAGCCCAGCAGAGTCCCCGAGGTGCTGTGTTTGGGGATTGGGAAGGACAGCTTCCCTTTGCCCACTGTTTCTTAATCCTTCTGGTAGCAAATTTTGCCTCTTGAATTCTCTCCTGCAGCTGTTACACGCCTGGAGAAGAGGCTGAGCTTACAGTCACAGGTTGTTGAATAGCCACAGGCTTAGATACTGGCAAGGGTTTCATTCTCTTTAGTCTCCTCAAAAGAAAAATTTAAAAAACCCCAAAAACCACAATTGTAGAAGTCAACATGGAGAGAATAAGAGAACGGGATGGGAGAGAGGTAATTTTCTCCTGCAGACTAAGTGTACACAGCTACGTGCACTACAAAAGCTTTTCTGCGAAGATGCTAAATGTGCCCTTATTAACCTAGACTATAGATGCTTTCTCTATTTGAATGATCATGTTTAGGGAACAAATACGTCTGCCCCGGCCCAGACTGCATTTTCTTTTGCTATAATTTGGTCTGCCATGATGGCTTTCACACAGGAGAACTCATCAAGGCCCCTCCCAAACTCCTGGTTCCTGAAGGAGTAACTAGATTTATTTAGGAATAAAATTATTCTCTGCAGAAAGCCTAGAGATAGAGAATACAATGAATAGAACACTGGATCTGTACAGCAGTGTGATCTATTTGTGTCACAGACTTTATTGTGGAGCTGTTGGTTCAGGGAAAACCTAATAGTAATCTTTGAAGAGTGACCGAAAAAGGGAAACTGACTTTCCTTCCCTGGTAAAAGAAGGTTCAGTGAGAACTTACTGCTGAAGAAATAACCCAAGCA
>PVKH010028896.1:0-12754 GCA_004027955.1 Chaetophractus vellerosus | reverse complement strand
TTCCATTTTTTTCAGTCTGTACTTTCTTGGGTTTATGCTGCTGCTGTGTGTATATTTCCCAATCCTATACCTGATAAAATATTTGGCAAGAAGCATTGATTTGATGCTGAAAGTTCTTTCCTTTACCTCTTGTTATATTTCGCCATTTTTAAGGACTTCAGATTTGCTTTACACTTTCTCTTACAAGGGAAGCATAGCTTCCATCACCTGTTGCTACAAGAGTAAGATTAGATGTCCCATGAAGAAACATACCCATCCTACATCCCCAAATAAGAAAAAAAAAAAAACGTAGGTAGGGGGGAGAACATTCTGTTTCTTAAAAAAATATTAAAAACATTTTTTTAAAAACAGCATACTAAATGTTGAAGGTCTGCCTGTTTGGTGATGAGATTCCCTGGCATTTGCAAAAGACTTCCTTTTTCTTCCCACAATGCTATGGTACCTGGTCTAACTTCAAGGAAGGTAATGTTACCTCTGTAGTTTAATTCTTATGAGTGAAAAAGAAAGAAAATACTTCTCTTTTCAAAAAGAAGACTTCTTATTTCTTTTGATCTAACTCCTAATGCTAGATTCTGCCTAAATGATCTCAAGTCCATTTTGGGCGTCAATATTTAATTTTGTCTGGCTGTCAGTGACTTATAATGTTAGCAACTCCAGAAGCTTGAGAATATCCAGATCTTGTCCAAATATTTCTCCTCTCCACAAGGTCCCAAGAGAGAGAGATGCAAAAAAATAGGCTGATAACTTCATTATTGTCTACAGGAATGTTCAATAATGCAAATTGTAGCGTTCTGATAAAGATGGATGAAAACGGTATCTTAGGTCTTAACGTCTATGAATGTCCTGTCATTCCTGAATTTAATTCTTGGGATATCATGCTTCTACAGAGTTACATGTGGGGTGAAAGAAAATTGAAAAGAGAAAATCTTCCTATGCCATAGATTGGTTTACCAATCCAGCTACACATAGTGAGACAGAAAAAAAAAAGCAGGTGATTATATATAACATAGTAAGTTCTCCAGCTAGTAAATGAGGACCAATTAATGAAGCAACTACTGATAAACAAATGAATGAGATCATTTACCTTCCGTGGGGGGTTGTGGGGACACACTTTTGAAACAGAAAGGGTTACTTCTGTTCCAGTTTAATACATGCTATGCAGGCAAAAAAGAAACTGAAATGAAAGTACTGAAGGTTGAGAAAGACTTTTCCCATGAAAGGAGTATTTAAGCTGGGACTTGAAGGATATGCAGAAAAAGGAAAAGCAAAAGTCAGTCAAAGTAGTCAAAGTACCCTATTTTTGGGGAGCGATCCCTACATCAATTCGCCCTTATCCTTTTACTTATAAATTAACTTCTCCTTAAAAAACAACTTCCGTCCCTTTTAGCTTAATGCTGCAGTCAGTATATTACATATGCACTATCTAATCAGCAAATCTCATTACCTTGTCTATGATGTTTGGTTGAAGGATAAAAATATAATCCAAACAGAACTGTGGAAATTTTCCATGGAAACTCTAGAACAAAACTTTCCTAATCAGCTCTACCAACTTTTAAATTTTTATTTTTTATTTTTATTTGGGAAGTTGTGAGTTTACAAAACAGTCATGCATAATATACAGGATTCCTAAAAATAACTTCACCATTAACACACTGCCTTGTTGTGAACATTTGTTACAAATGGTGAAAGAGCATCATTAAAATATTACTACTAACTATAGTCCATAGCCTATATTTGGTGTATTTTTCCCTCAAACCACCCTATTGTTAACACCTCCTATTAGTATTGTAGCTTTATTACAGTTCATGAGAGAACTTTATCATATTTATACTGTTAACCACAGCACATTTTCCACTAGGGGATCACTATAGTATATGGTCCCATGCCGTGTACAATCCATCCAAGTGCACACTCAGTGGCACTCAGTTTCATTACAGAGTTGTGCTGTCATTACCTCAATTTTATAATGTTTCCATTACTTCAAAAGGAAAAATACCATACCTTCTTATACCCACCCATTTATTGTTGAGCCTTAGCATTGATGTAGTAGCTTCTTTGTCTTTGATGCAAAAATATAACAATATTACCGTTACCTATAGTCCATGGTTGTGTTTTCCAATGTATCACCATATTCTTAACAACATGTAATAGTACAATACATTTGTTTTTTTACTATTAACAACAACCCTCATGCCCTACCTAATTCACTATGTTAAGAGTCCCTAGATTATGTTCTTTCTCTCACTGGACATTTATATCCCTAGACTACCACTTTTAACCACAATCACATCTATAAACCAGGAGTGTTAATTATACTCACTGTAATGTGTTACCAACAACTCTTTCCATTTCCACATATCTAAAATCAACCTTTTAAAAAATTCTACATACAGTAAGCATCCAGTTCACCTTCTCAACCCTCATTCTATCTCCAAGTAAGCTGTACTTTAGAGCTTAATTCAATGAGTTTACTCATTGTATTTATTTCTTATTCCTGGGACAATTTAATAGTTTTCCTTCTGTGTATGGCTTATTTCATGCAACAAAATGTACTCAATGTTAATTCATGTTGTCATATGTATTCCAATTTCATTTCTTCATACAGCTGCATAGTATTCCACTGTATGTATATACTAACATTTTCTTTATCTATTCATCAGTTGATGGACACTTAGGTTGTTTCCATTTTTTAGCAACTGTGAAAAATGCTATGAACATCAGTGTGCAAAAATCTGTTCGTATCCATGCTTTCAGTTCTTCTGAGTATATTCCTAGTAGAGCGATTTCCAGGTCATATGGCAGATCTGTATTTAGCTCCCTGAGGTATTGACAAACTGTCTTCCACAGAGGCTGCATCATTCCACATTCCCACCAAGAAAGGAGTGTTGCTATTTCTCCTTTTCCTCTTCAGCACTTGTAGTTTTCTGTGTGTGTGTGTGTGTTTTTATGGTCATTCTATAGGTGTAAAGTGGTATCTTATTGTAGTTTTGATCTGCATTTCCCTAATAGCTAGTGATGTTGAAGATGTTCCCATGTGTTTTTTGACCATGTATATTTCCTCTTTGGAAAAATGTCTATTCATGTATTTTGCCAATTTTTAAATTGGGTTTCTTGTTTTATTGTTAAGTTGTATGATCACTTTATATAATATGGAAATCAAACACATATCAGATATGTGGTTCCCAAATATTTTCTCACATTGAGTATGAGGCCTTTTCCACTTCTTGACAAACTCATTTGAGGCACAAAATTGTTTAATTTCGAGGAGGTTCCATTAATCTATTTTTTCTTTTGTTGTTCATGCTTTGGGTGTAAGTTTAAGAAACCATCACATACCACAAGATCTGGAAGAGGTTTCCCTACATTTTTTTCTCGGAGTTTTATGGTTGTAGTTTTTATACTGAGGTCTTTGATCCATTTCAGGTTGATTTTTTATAAGGTATGAGGTAGGGGTCCTCTTTTTTTTGTGGCTATGTATATCCAATTCTTCCAGCTCGATTTGCAGAATAGACTGTTATGCTCCAGATGTATAGGCTTGCCAGCCTTGTCAAAAATCACTTGGCCATATATGTGAGAGTCTGTTTCTTAATTATCAATTTGATTCCATTGGTCAATATGCTTATCATTATGCTGGCAATATAGTATTTAGATGACTACACTATAGCTAAGTAATATGTTTTAAGGTCAGGAAGCGAGGTCTTTCAGCTTCGTTCTTTACAAAAATATTTTTGGCTATTTGGGTCCCTTACCTTGCCAAATAAGTTAGATAATGGCCTTTTCCATTTCTGCACAAAAGGCTGTTGGAAGTTTTGTTGGGATTGCATAGAATTTGTAAATCAATTTGAGTAGAATTGACATCTTAATGATATTCAGTCTTCTAATCCATGATCACTGAATGTCCTTCCATTTATTTAGGTCTCCTTTGGTTTATTTTAGCAATGATTTGTAGTTTTCTGAATACAGATCTTTTATGTCCTTGTTTAAATTTATTCCTAAATATTTGATTCTTCTAGTCACTTTTGGTAAGTGGAATATATTCTTGACTTATTTCTCAGGTTGTTCATTAAGGGTATACAGAAACTCTACTCATTTATGCATACTAATCTTGTATCCTGCCTCTTTCCTGAACATGCTTATTAACTTTACTAGTTTTGTTGTGGATTTGTGGGGATTGTCTAGAATCAGGATCATACCATCAGTGAATAGCAAAGATTTTACTTCTTCCTTTCCTATCTCAGTGACATTTATTTCTTTTTCTTGTCTAATTGCTTTAGCTAGAACTTTTAGCACAAGGTTGAATAACTGGTGACAGCGGGCATCCTTCTCTTTTTCCCAGTCTCAGCAGGAAAGGTTTTAGTCTTTCTCCATTAAGTACAATGCTAGCTGTAGTTTTTCCATACATGCATTTTTATCATGTTGAGGAAGTTTCCTGCTATTCTCATATTTTGAAATGTTTTCAGCAAGATAGGATGCTGATTTGGTCAAATACATTTTCTGCAACAATTGGAGTGATCATGTGATTTTTCTTCTTCAATTTATTAATGTGGTGTATTACATTACTTCATTTTCTTGTGTTGAACTACCCTTGCATAACGGGGATAAAAAACACACTTGATTGTGGTATATAATTCTTTTAATTTGCTTTTTGATTTGGTTAGCAAGGATTTTGTTATGGAACTTTGTATCAATATTCATTAGAGAAAGTGATCTGTAATTTTCTTTTCTCAGAGTATCTTTATCTGGCTTTGGTATTAGGGTGATGTTGGCTTCATAGAATGAGTTTGGTAGAGTTCCTTCCTGTTCAATTTTTTGGAATGATTTGAACAAGATTGGTCTTAAATCTTCTTTGAATGATGGTAGAATTCACTGGTGCAGCCACCTGGTACTTGACTTTTAATTTTGGGAAGGTAATTGGTGACTGTTTCAATTTCATTACTTGAGATTTGTTCATTCAAATCTTTTTTTTAAAGTTCAGTATAAGTTATTCATGTTTCTAGGAATTTGTCCAGTTTGATTATGTTGTCTAGTTTAAAGGCATACATTTGTTCATAGTATCCTCTTATTATCTCTTCTTTTTATGAGTTCAGTAGTAATGTGCCACCCCCCACCATTTCTGATTTTGTTTGCATCTTCTCTCTTTTTTTCTTTCAGTCCAGATAAATGTTTCCCTATTTTGTTGATCATCTTGTGGAACCAACTTATGGTTTTGTTGATTCTCTCTAATGATTTTTGTGTTTGTTGTTCTGTATTTCATTTATTTCTGCTCTAATCTTTGTTATTAATTTCTTTTTGCTTGCTTTGGTAAGAGTTTGTTGTTCTTTTTCTTATTCCTATGGATTATATTACCTCTTTGTTCTTTTTCTACTTCTTCTTTGAAATTAGCTCTTTCTTCTTTTTTATCCATATTCAGTTTATATTCGTGAGACCACACAATATTTGTCCTTTTGTGTCTGGCTTATTTCACTTAGTGTAGTCTTATCCATGTTATCATATGTGCCCCAATTTCATTTCTTTTTACTGCAGCATAATATTCTATCATATGTATATACCACCATTTTGTTTATCCATTCACTGGTTGATGGACACTTGGAATGTTTCCAGTGTTTGGCAATGGTGAATAATGCCACTATGAACATCGGTGTGCAGATGTCTGTTTGCATCACAGTTTTCAGTTCTTCTGGATATATCCCTGGTAGAGTAATTGCTGGATCATATTGTAGTTCTATATTTAGGTTCCTTTCAGAACAGCTTTGCATCTAACATATATCTTGTCTGAAATTTGTGTAGCTGCTCCAGGTTTCTTTTTATTATTATTGCTATGTGATTACTCCTTGTGTCTAAGATAAGTCTCTTACAGGTGACATATATATGGTTCATATATTTTTAATCCATTCTGCCAGTCTATCTTTTTCACTGGCGAGCTCAACACATTAACGTTTGATGTTATTACTCTAAAGTAATGGCTTATTGTTTTACATTTTGTCCTTTAGCTTTCCATTGTTTCATCTTACTAACATCAGTTGTTTTACCCTTTTAGTTACCTTACTAATAATCTTCATGTTTTATACTTTCTCCAAGCCTCTCTCTCCTGTCATTTTCTTTCAGACTGTAGGACTTCCTTTAGAGTGTCTTGTAAATCAGGACTCTTGGTGACAAACTCTCTCTGTTTCTTTTTCTCTGTGAAGACATTACACTCATCCTCACTTTTCAAGGACAGTTTTGCCGGATAAAGTATTCTTGGCTGCCAGTTTGTTCCTTTCAATATCTTAAATATATCATACCATGGCTTTCTCACCTCCATGATTTCTGATAAAAAATCAGCACTTTTTGTTATTAAGCATCTTTTATATGCGATGAATTGCTTTTCTCTTGATGCTTTCAGAATTCTTCCTTTATCTCTGTCATTTAACACCCTGAATAGTATGTATCTCAGAGCATGTCTATTTGGAATTACTCTGTTTGGAGTCCTTTAACTCCTTGACTTACTTTAAGAGAATTGTGCGAACATAATTGATTAGTTGTTTTAAATCCTGTGTCTCATCAAGATTTTTAATTTGTTCCTTTGCCTGGGCCATATCTTCCTATTTCTTAGTACTGCTTATATTTTTCGCTGATGTCTAACATCTGAATATTTTGGTCAATTTTTTGGATGTTTAATTTTTCTCTCTTGTCTGTTGTTTTTGTTTCATGGCTCTTCATTGATTTTTGAGTCAACTTAATCTAAATCTTTACAATTGCCCTGCTTAAGTTATCTAGAAAGCACCAGGGACCCACTAATATGGCACAGTTTAGATCCAAGGGAGCAAGGTGATACAGACATGAAAGACTACGGTAAGATTTTTCTTCTTACACTTTCTTGGTCTGCCAACAGATGGTGCTCTTTGGCAAATCTTTCCACAGAGGTGACTTTCAACCTCTTCTTGCTGATGTTTCTGAGCTGGCTAGAGCAATGATTCAAAGCAGGGTGTTATCATCCAAACTCACTGAGGAGAAACCATATTCAGCCTTCTGCTGCACCCTTCCTTTTCCTTCTGAGCTTGACAATTAATGGAGTTGAATCAAGATAAGTTTACTTCCAGCACATTGAACAAGAGAAACAGTAGCATAAGAAATAGATTAAAAGGACTTTGGGCCTGTCTCTATGGGGTGCTCATGGCTGAACGTCACCACGCTGCTGGCATGTCATGCTGGCTTGACGTTCGAAGTACAAAGTAAAAATCATTGTTTCTTCTCAGGAGTGTAAACATTTATAGAATTGATTTCATGGATCTGGTAACATGGCAAAAGATGTATGATATCATTAGTAGCTGTTCATCCTTCTACAGTAAATACCCTTGGAAAACAACTCTTGGCAAAAACCTTCAGACAGTCCAATGTCAACATTGCACAGCAAGTGGTAATTGGTACACCTCAGAGACCTGCAGCACCAAATACCATCCTGGTAGGAAGTCCACACACCCCTAACACACACATTGTATCACAGAACCAGGCTTCAGACTGCTCACCTTGGTCTTCAGAGAAACACAACATAAAAAGAGAGAAGAATGGCAAAGGACTGAGGCACTTTCAATGAAGGTCTGTGAGAAGGTCCAGAGGAAAAGAACCACTTCCTACAACAAAGTGGCTGATGAATTGGTTGTTGCAGAGTTCAGTGCTGCTGATAACCACATTTTACCAAATGAATCAGCTTATGACCAGAAGAATATAAGATGACAAGTCTATGATGCTTTAAATGTCTTAATGGCCATGAACATTATCTCTAAAGAGAAGAAAGAAATCAAATGGATCGGCTTGCCTACTAACTCGGCTAAGGAATGTCAGAATTTAGAGGTAGAGAGACAGAGAAGACTTGAAAGAACAAAACAGAAGCAGTCTCAACTTCAAGAACTTATTCTACAGGAGTCCATCTGGGATCCAGCTGTCCCAGGAGAGTTTAAACATGTAGTCGTCAGCACCCTGATACCGGGTCTGCCCTTGCTGTGCTGCCTCCAGCAAACTGCCTTCAAGAATTTGGTGCAGAGAAACTGCCAAGCAGAGCAGCAAGACAGCTGGCTGCCTCCCTCCAACTCCGTCATCCACTTGCTGTTCATCATCGTGAACACCAGCAAGAAGATGGTGATCGACTGCAGTAGTTCTAACGACAAATTTGAGTAACTGTTTACTTTTGACAACACATTTGAAATCCACGATGACATAGAAGTATCAATACTGAGACCCATTGGAACTTGCAGCCAACATGCCATCTGCACCATTGGTCAAGTCACTGGCAGAAAACCTTGTGCCATTTGAAGTTGAACCTGATGATGTGACAAATATACCGCTGATTGACCCCTGAGCCATTTCTGTCACATAAGCTTCCAGAGCTTTAGGTACCAAACTTCTTGCCATTTTAAGGTCTTCGGCTGAACGGCTTCCTGATTCTAGTCCACAAGCCATTCCCATTTGCCAGTGACTTGACCAATGGTGCAGATGGCATGTTGGCTGCAAGTTCCAATGGGTCTCAGTACAGTGGCTCCAGGGTGGAGACGCCCGTGTCTTATGTCAGGGAAGATAATGACGACGATGATGACTTTAATGAAAATGACAATGAAGACTGATTTTCTTGGCTTGCAGATTCCCCTTCTTCCTTCAAATTCAGCTTCAGGAAAAAATTGTTAGGGAAGAGAAAGAAACTTTTTTTTTTAATGTGGGTTTTTTTGTTTCTTTTTGGCCAACCCCCAAGAAGATATTGGCAAGCTATTGAATTTAGATATACACCAACAATACGCAAGCAAGGGTTGTTTTTTGTAGGATTTTTAAAAATGTGGTGTGGATGTGTGTTTTGATACCAGTGTGTTAATGCAGAATCTTTATTTACGTTTTAGGGTTTTGTGTTTTTGTTTTTTGTTTTTTTCCTTTTTTGTGCTTTTTCTTCAATTTGGAGTTCATTTTTGCTCCCTTAACAGTTCTTGCTGGGTTTGCTGAAGCAATTGTACTTCAGCCACATCAATGAAAATAAAATGCTATCCTTTTGTGGAAGATGGTACACTGAATGCCCATTTATTTGCAGTGTACTTTGAATGGTGCCACTAACCAATGGATAGCAAGATTACATGAGTTCTTATTTTGTTAAATCATGCAGTGTCCAAAGAACCAAGCAAAATAGCAACACTCTACTTTTTAAAACATTAAGTGCCAAAATTTATTATGCCTTCATTTTCCCTTAAATTTTATTAACTGTTGTGATTCCATCAAATTTATAAACTTTTTTTGGGATGTGAGCTCTATTTTTCAGTAGACAAATTGCAAAGGACTTTTTGTTTTTGTTTGGTAGAAGTTTACTGTCATGCTGGTGAAACTATATAAACTATCTTGAAGGTTTGGAATGGTTTATTGTTTATGGTAAAATTCACCTGATTTCTGACAGGCAACGTTTGGAAACTTTTTATTATATAGTTGTTTACATACTTAAAAGTCTATCATTTAAAAACATGTATTGAAACAAATATTGTATTTGTTTCATAAGCATCTTCCTGTAATCTATTATAAAGTTGAAATTAAATATATAGAATGTTTTAACAGTTTTTTAACTCAAAATTTGTCAATCATTTTTAATAGTTCTTTTCTTATAAACAGAAAAAGGAATTTCAGGACAGGCAGCAGACTCTTTTAAAATTTATTCACAAAACAATTAACTGCACAGTGCTGTTAGCTGCCTGTTCTAAAATGATAGCCTTTTTATTGAAACACAAATAAACTTTTCTGTAATATTTTATGGACTATAAAAAAAGAAATGGATTAAAAGATACACAAGGAACACAGAATGTAAGTTCTCATAGACCATAGCAAATATTTGTGCTTCGATTTTAGAGTTAATAGTAACCATGGAAAAATTTAAAGCAGGAGAATGAGATCATCATAGTTGCATTTCACCAATATTATTTGGTAAAATAAAAATAAATAATAAATAAAATTGAGATTATCATATAATATAGTACAAATTGCTTTTTACCTCTTGTAAACTATATAATATAAATGTCATTTGCATAAGTGCTATGTATGTAATATTAGAGAACAGAACAGTGAATAATACTCAATTACATTTCTCACACCTCTCATGGCAATTCAGTGAAATAATTATGAGCCTAAATAGTATGATTATAATTCTAAGATTGATAAAAACTATATTTCAATTTTGGCTTGCATTCAAATTGAGGCACTTCTTTGATTAACAAAATTTTTCTAGAATTACAATTGTAAAGGCTTACTTTAACTTCAAGTAACAGGGATTGGCAATATGTCAAAACTGTGGTGCATTGGTATGCCACTGGCACATGTACAAAGAAGAAATAGAATGTAAATCAAAATTGCAAAGTACTACAGACAGTCAGATGTGGTTTCCTGAGATAAGAAAATCTCACTAGAAATACTGATTTTTTAAAATGAATCATCACCAATATTCAATGAAAGCAAAAAAAAATTCAATTACAACAGCCACCTTTCAGTGACATTACCTTTGGAACTCAAGTGTGCTGTTAGTATTTGGCAGAACTTCAAAATTGAGCTAGTTTTAATATCACGGGTGATGTAAATATAAATGGTTTAACCTAGTATCTGATGCAATGCTTTTGAACATACTACCAATATCTCTCAGAAGCTAAATATTTTCTCTACGTTAGTATAGAATGACTCTAAGATTATCATTTCTCTTACTTGATGAATTAAATTGTTTTATTCAGGGGAACTTCTTGAGACAAAACCAACACATATCTATGAATAATTCTTTTGGGCAAACATGAAAAATAATCTAATTTTAATAAATTCAAATACAAGTATACTTGTAACACAAAATTTAGTACAGTTGTATTTTAAAAATGGTAAAGGGTTAAATGGGGTTCATCTACATTTGTGTAAAAGAGAAAAATATTTTGAAAAGTTGTAAGTCCTATTTGTTAATTCTTGTATTTCAAACATTAAAGTTGGATTTTCTCATTAAAAAGTATAATAAATTATTACATAAAATGAGCACCCATTAATTTATCTTTGTGATTAAGTTAGAGCTTACATATCAGGAACATTTTGTAGGAGGATAACATTTTAGATTTTTCTCAAGACTTATTCATTACTTTGTCAGCAAAGAGTATTCTTAAATTCTTTATATAGAAATGCCACAACACTTGTTGGTATGCACAGTAAAGTGAAAGTTCATCCCTCTGGTAGTAGGACTCTAAAATATCAGCATGTATGGAAACATATTGGGCTTAGACTACACTGATTTAAAACTGAAGAAATAAATCACTTATTAAATGCTGATTTATATTGAAACATTTTTGACTTGTTGATAATTGTTGGTGGTGCCTATCTATATATTGGACAGGCAGACTAAATTTTATATGATCTTTTCAGTTATACTTTTTATAAGTTGCCTAAGTTAGACCTAACAGAAAATGACATCATATAACAACATAAGTTCCAATACCAAAGAAAAAGGGTGGATTTAATTTTATATATAATATTGGGATATACTTTCAAATTTTATTTTTTAGGTTTGCTCAACTAGAAGTAGAGGAAAATCTCAATTTGACACAGGTGTTGAGGATTATTGGTAAGGAGAAAAAAGGATTTTAAGAACTATTTGTAAGCAAGAGTTGAAACAATAAAAGTGAAAGAAAATATAAATAGATACTACAATTCCAAAATAGACATAAATAATGAAAAAGATCCAATATGTAGTGGTCACAACTGGATACACATCCCTATATCCATTTCCATTCTTTTTCATTTCTTATCATAACCCTATCCTGCATGGAACCTTGAAGGTTGGCTCCTTCCCCAATTCTAGTGGCAGATCTTGATGAATCTATGTCTCAATATTGGACAGTGAGAAGTGGAGGCGGGGGGGGGGGCTGTTGTTATGGGTTTCCCGGAAAAGTATTACCTTATGAATACTGTTTTGTCTGAGAGTGATGTCAAGTATTCCTGTAATTATCTTGTCATTTACCTAGGGATGAGGTCAACATCTGGAGTGGAAAGCGTCAAAAGTAAAATTTCCCTTTCCAATTTGAGTTGAGGTTTTCTGTTACTTGAAACAAAAGGTGTCCCAAGGATATTTAATTTGTTCTATTTTTTAATGTAGGTTAAAAATTCCCTTTTCTATCTTGTGTTCTATAGACTGTTTTATTGCCTACTTTTAACAAATTACATTGAGAAATATTTTCCAAATATAATAAAAATAAGTTAATTCTAATTTCTCAACATATTAGCTCAGTGTTACTTTAATTAAATTACTAAATGAAATTCAGAAGTATATTTAAAATAATAAATTATTCCTCGTGAAAACTTGATCTATTAGTTTTTATTAGTGTTTTTTTTAATGATGGGCTTGTCTCATAAGTATGAATAACTTAAAAAAGAAATACTATTTCCTATAGGAGTTGGCCTATTTAAAATGCATAATATGAGCATTTTCATTTAAAAATTCAAGTTGTTTTTATTTTTCTTAAAGAAACTGATCTTTAAAACATTAAAAGTATTTAAAAATAAAAGAAATATCTCTTTCAGACATGTCTTCACCTTTGATATAGACTTTATTAAATCTTTTTCCCATGAATTCATAAAATATTGGGATGAAAATACCAGTATTAAGACATTTTAAAAATTTTATTTTTACCAAATCTATATTTCCATTAAAAGTTTTAAAATGTTAAAAGGCACATATTTATTGAACTGGTTATACATGTAAGCAGACATTTACACAACAGACTTGGCAATGTGT
>PVKH010028895.1:0-12756 GCA_004027955.1 Chaetophractus vellerosus | reverse complement strand
AGATTGGTCAGTCTTTATAAAGGGTATTTATTTGGGGTAGAAGCTTACAGTTACCAGGCCACAAAGCATAAATTTCTTCCCATACCAAAGTCCACGTGTTGGAATAAGATGGCTGCCGACGTCTCCAGGGTTCAGGCTTCCGGGTTCCTCTGTTCCCGGGGCTGCGTTTCTCTCCGGGCTTAGCTTCTGTTTTCTCCACAAGTTCAGCTGTGGACCATGAGACTCTCTGCATTGCGTCTCTCCACAAGGCCAGCTGTAGACTATCCGGCGATCGGCTCACTCCAACATCAGAACTGCTTTTCAAATCTTCTCCAAATCTCTGCTTCCCTCAATCTGCTTCTCTCAATCTGCTTTTCTCAATCTGCTTTTCTTAATCTGCTTTTTCTGCTGCCTCTTGTCTAGCCTTTTATACTTGAGACCACGCCCACCGAGGGGTGGGGCTCAATGTCTCACTGATGTGGCAGTTAACGCCCTACTCATAACTTAATCATGTCCAGATGAACAGATTAGTTTACAAACATAATCTAATCTATATTTTTGGAATTCATAATTAAATCAAACTCAAACCATTACAATCTGCAACAGAAAATACTAACGTTATTTTATTATTTTTTAAATTGTGTGCCAATCGACCACTGTGTTGGTAAAATGCACAGGGACCCGTGCCTCTGTGTGCACATTTGGTCAGAGAGCTGGTCTTTAAGCATCACCAGTGCACCACTGGCTGCGAGGCCAGCCCCGACCCCCAGCCCTGCAGCCTTTCCCACGCCTTCACTGCACGTGGCTGCAGCTCGCGCCACACCTACAAAGTGCAGCTGCCTCTGGCACTCACCGTGCAGGACCTGAACGGCCGGCAGCAGTGACCAGGCCCTGCCAGGTGTGAGGCTCTGGGGGCCTGACAGGAGAGAGGAGTTTGTTTCCAGGACCGAGTGCCAAGAGGGACTGTCATTTCTGCACTTTGATGCTGTTTGGGTCAATAAAGGCAGAGCAGCCTGTGACAGGTCCATATCAGTGGGCCGGTCTCCCGGTCACCAGGGGTTCAGGATGACGGGCTGGGCTGAGTAACCCTCGTAGCAGCTCGTGGGCCGCTGCTCCCCCTCCACCCGGGCCTAGGTGAGGGCGGGGAGGGGGCCTCCAACCTGGCAAATGACGCAGGCCGCCTGGCGGGGGGAATTTGGCTTTGGATGTAAACACACAGTTCAGCAAAAACCCCGCTCTGCCCAGACCCAGCCCCATGTTGGGCCCTGGGGACACTAAGGGAGACCCAGAGCCGCCACGGTCTTGGGACGGACAGACACGCAGGTGGACGGCCATCAGAGGCCACGTCTCAGTCACACATTGGCACAAAACTCTCCGGAAAGCACACACACACACGCACGCACACACGCGTACAAACCCACGCATTCGCACACACACGTGCACGTGTGCGCCGTGCATACAAACCCCCACACTCACGCACCTGCGCACGTGATGCAAGCCGCCTGGGAGGCGAGGGCGGCCTCACAGCAGGAGGACAGTGCGCGGGGGCCGGAGCAGGCAGGGGGAGCCCCAGACGAGGACGTGGTGCGGGCGGAACGTATCCTAGACGTCGCAAGACCCTCCCTCTTCCGAGCTTCTGTCCACACCCAAAACGGAGCCTGGGACCGCCCATGCTCCTCGCACAGGGGACGGTCCCTCGGCCACGCTGCAGAGACAAGCAAAGTTCCCAGTCGAAGGCCCAGGTGGGCTTCAGGGGCAAGAAGGGAGAGGAGTGGGCTGTGGGCCCCACTTCCACCTCCGGGGCCCCAGCCCCTGGGGCCGGGTGACCTGCAGGGCCCTGACCACAGACTGCCCCCAGGCCTCTCCCCCGCCCCCCTCTGCCTGGGAAGGGGGAGATGAGCCATTTGTATTCGTGAGGCTATTGTTCGGAAGATTAATTAAAAGGCTTGGGTATTTTTAACCATCTGTACTAATTTGGGGGAAGAATTTAGAAACATAATTGTATTATCTGTAACTGAGGAATTCATACGGATCCCTTTTGGAATCAGAATATTAATATGTCTCTCAAAGAGACTCGGCAACTTGAGCAAATTAAGGCAGCCGTTCCTCCTAAATTAGCCAAATTAAATGAGGATAATTTAAAATGTTTGGCTTGTGGGGGGAAGCGACGGCCACCAGCGAGAAGACCGGGCGTTTTGCCCTGAGTTTCGGGGAACCCCATCTCAGCACGTGGGCAGAGGGGCTGGTGCCCGGCGGCCCACCAGCCACCCCACACCTAGCCCTGCCCTGGGCTGAGCCTCGGGAAAGCAGGTCGCCCGGGCTCGCCAGGAGGGGAGGTGGGTGGCGGCTCCTCAGAGCTTGGAGCTGGTGACCCAACACCTGTCCCATCGACCCGTGGGAAGGACAGACCCCGTTGTGGTTGTGCCCGGTCCTTGTCGGAAGACACAAAATAAAAGCTAACCACACGGCGTGCAGGAGGGCTGTGGTTAGGAAGCGTTCGGCAGGGCAGGGGTCCCGGGGAGAGAAGGTGGTCCCTGAGGCAGGGGAGCCTGACCTCCTGGGCGGTCGCGAGCTCAGACGCTGGGGACAGGGGCTCCCGGGCAGCCCGGGCCACCAAAGGGCTGGGGGGAGAGAAGGTGCCACAGGTGTGCCTGAAGGCAGGCGCCTTAAAGTGCAGGAACAAATGGGAGGACACAGCTTGTTCTGCCAAACCCCTCCTGCTCCAGGGCTTCCCGCGGAAGCGCCCTCGCGGGGCCTCCGATCCAGGAGTGTTCCCTGAGCTTCCTAATCCACAACCGCGCAACAGCCAGGGCAGCTGCTCAGCAAGGGACGCTGCACCCTGGAAGGCAGCCTGCTTTACACACGCGCGTGCACACGTGGACGCATGCCCACACACACCAACACACGCCTGCACGTGCACATACGTGCCAACACGCGCGCAAATGTGTGCGCGCACGCACATGTGCACACGCGTGCTCGCTTATACGTGTGTGCACGCCTAAACATAAATGCACGTGTACGTGTGAATTGCACGCACGTGCATGTGCGCACACACAAGGTGATTCATTTCACGCAGGCACAGCTGACGGGCAAAGCCCTGACCCAGGAGACCATTCTCTCGCCTCGACCCCAAGTTCATCCCCCGGGGCCTCGGCCCATTGCGGGGAGGGATCCCCTATACCCACCCTGCCCGTCAGGGGTGGCCTGAAACAGGAAGTGGCCGAGTACGAAGCTGTTCCCTCAAGGTCCGAGAAGATGAAGGCGCTCAGGGGCAGCACGCGCTCGCCATGCCCGGGGTTCTCGTTCTCCCAGGGGAAGCCCTCGCAGCCCATACCAGGAACCGTCCCGAGGCCAAGGTGGGCTCCTCCCCGTGAGACTGCCCCACCATTCCCCTGGCAAATACCTTGTATGGAGAAAACGAAAAGCGAATTCGCCTTCGGGACACCCTGCAAGAACACACTGGAGGGAGGGCTCCAATGACGGAGCTTCCCCTTGGCAGACGCCGCCCCCCGTGCCCTGAGTTTCCGGGGCCTCCTGCTGAACGGCGCAGCCCCGCAGCCCCTCCTGGCAGACCCCCCCCCAGATCACACATGTGGTCCCCTGGCGCTGGGCCTGGCTCTTACACTGTGGTTCGCAGGGTGAACACGCATTTCTGATGAAACAGAATCAACACGCATGTATTGGGCACCTACTGGATACAGGTCCTGTACTGGGCAGTTTGGGTGAGGCAGAGCTCATGACCCAGCCCCTGACCTCTGGGAGTAACAAGGTGAAGGGAAAAGGAGGCAGGAGAAGTTACTAGAAGTTGACGTCACAAGACAGAGTATGGGTTCCAGACCATCCAAGAGAAAGAAAAGAAATTCGGGGAGCGGCATGGGCAGTCCGTCTTTTGCTGGGCTCCCTGAATCACTCTTTCTTCTGGGTTCAGGGAGAAGGATTCCAGAAAACCAGGTAAGTCTAGGGGAGGCTAGGCCAAAATTTGTGTGTCCCTATTTTGTGACACTGGGAGGAAACAAAGAGAAGCCACACTGGGGGGTCTGCAGAACTCCGGAAAGGATCAAGAGTGGGATGGCCGAGGCCACTTTCCCAGACACGTTTGGCCATGAGGGTGGCAGCAGCTAGGGTGGGGAGGACCCCACAGTGATGCAATGCCGTCGACTCCCAGGTGGGTAAACCGAGGCCACAGGAGGGCAGGCGCCCGAGGTCATGGCCCTAAGACCTGCCTCCAGCCCCCTTGGGTCCTTGGAGTTGTCCTGGAGAAGGGAATTCCCCTCTTCACTACCCTCGAGTCTGGCCTGGCTTCCCAGGAAGTCCTTCCCCTGCCTGCTCAGCCCCTCCAGTTGTGATTTTCACCAGAAGATTCTCTGCAAAGCAAGGGACGGACATGAGCTCCCCACAGGAACTGACAATCAGGGGCGGCCTGGGAGGCTGGTAGAGCAACCTGAGGGCCCCTCGCCCCTCCTCCAGGCACACCTCACCCACCACCCACCCACCGCGTCTGTTGTGAAATACCCCGGAGACCCCCGCCCATTAATACCACATTTAGCAGGGCCGACTTGGGGTCAGCCTTTGGGCTGGGGTCTGCAGTGAGTCTGCCCTTGTGGAGACAGACAACAGTGAGAGAGTGGGGCACGGGCCTGAGGAGAAGAGCGATGGGCAACGAGGTGAGGGTGGGCAGGGGGGCCTTGCCGGCCTTGTCGGGGGAGAGGAGAGCTCCAAGCTGGGCCAGGCCCTGGGACGGAATTAGGGAGACCAGTCAGGAGGCAGCTTGGACCAGGGAGAGGCGCAGGGCAGGTGAGACCTGACCAAACGCAGGAATTCTTTTGAAATCGAGATGGGAGGGGGAGTGAGAGAGAGAGGAATGAACAACGACTGCAAGTTTTGAAATGACAGACTGAAAGTGGAAAGACCAGATGTTTGAGAGAAAACCCAGAATACTGATTCGTTTAAGTTTGAGATGTCTGGTAGACATCTGTCCCAGCCAGGATCTGCAAGGCTGCACTGTTGTAACAAAAACAATTCAGTTGCTTAGTGTATTGGTCAGCCATTGCTACAACATACTGTGTAACAAACCATTCCAAAACCAGTGGCTTACAAGTGCAAGCATGAATTTTCTTGGTGGTGGGTCCGCCTAGCTGCTCGGGCAGCTCTGCCTCAGGCAGTGACAGCCTGAGCTTTTCCATGGGTTTCCATGACCTCTGCTGCCACAGCTTCCTGGAGCATGATCCTCTCATGGCAGATTGCAGGGGTACAAGAGGGAAAGCCGAGCGATCGAAAGCCTGTTTTAGGCCTCTGCTTGTGCGAAGTCTAGGGAAATTTCACTGGCCACAGCAAGTGGTACAGCCAAACCCAACATTGGTGGGTTGAAAAAACATGTTCCCCATATCAGTGGGCTGTAAGGTCACGTAGTAGAGGAAGGCATTGGAAACTGACTTTGTTCCTCTGACTCTTTTGTGGTTAAGAGGCATGGATTCTTCCAACCCTGCCAGTCCCTGATTTTCTGGGCCCTATTCTCTGTCATTCCTTCTTACAGGCTGACCAATTCCTTCTTGAGCTCAGCTCTTTCTTACAATGCCTAGCAGCAGCCAGCCGCAACCAACGCCCGATAACTCGGACCTCTCCTGAGAGCGCCCCATCTGCCGGGGTCATTAGCTGCCTTCCAAGTGAACGCAGGCACCGTTTTACCAAATGTCTCGCCGCTGGAGAAAATGGATCCCATTCTTGCAACCTCTGCCACCTGACCGACATATCGTTGAGAGTTTTTGTTACAGCAGCACCTCGCTTCTCTGTACCAGCTGCTGGCCAAGCAGGGAAAGCTAGCTGGTGCTGCAGTAACAAACAAGCCCAAACTCTACATGGCTTCACAAAACAAAACTGTATTTCCTGCTGATGCTCCATGTGCCGACAGGTCTCCAGGGGTCTCTCTGTTGATGGCAGCCACTCAGGGACCCAGGAGGAGGAAGTGCCTCAGACATGAGCCCACGATCGCCAGGGCAGGGAGGATGAACCTGGAAACCCTACACTGGCTCTCAGCACTTCCACCCAGAAGGGACACACATCACTTCCACACCTTCCATGTGGCCATTCCTAACTTAGAAGAGCCACGCGTCCAGGTGGCAAAGAAGAAAAGAACCTGTGGGCAGGCCTAATGGCTACCACAATGTCCAAGGGGAGATGGAAATTAGGTTCCATGTCAAAGGGTCTGGAGGTCAGGGATGAAGACGGTCAGTTGGAGTTCCTGAAAACAGAGCTTGGAGGCTAAATTTGCATGTCGATAGTTTACTGGGAGGTGAGGGCAGGCTACCCAGGGCCACAAGAGTGAGGGGGGAAGGAAATGAGACAATTCAAGATGCTGCTTCATCACACTGTCCAGTCCCATAAGAGTAGCTGCTGGGCCATCTGCTCAGACACGCTGGACATCCATGGAGACCACTGTCCTTGAAAGAGGCCTTCGAGGAGGTGGAAATGCAAGTTTTTCTGGTAGCAACTCTCCACATCTCCAGGTTATGTGACCCCCTCCAGAGCAGATACCATGAAGCTGGGCAGGTGGGGACACTGAGGCTGCAGAAGCCCAGCCCCGGGCCCCAGGGAGGCCCCCGGGGATGCCCAGGGCTCCCACTCGGCATCGGCAGAGGCTGGGGGGCGAAGGAGGTCCGGCAAGCCTGAAGGGAGCACAGCTGGGCCCAGGACAGAGATAAGCAGTCAGGAGTCGGCAGCATACAGGTGGCGCTTAAAGTCGTGTGCCGGATGAGATCACCAAGGAGTGAGAGTGGCGAAGGGGGGCTGAGGACCACACCCTGGGGACCCCAACACAGGCGGGGGAAGGAGCAGCCAGTGCGGCCGAGGGAAGCCAACGGGCCCAAGCAGTCCTGAAAGCTGGGACTGAAAGGAGGAAGAGGCAATTCTGCCAGGTGTGCTGACAGGTCAGGTAAGTGGAGGGCGGCAAGGAGGGGCCCACCTGTGTTGGCCTTGACACGAGAGCGCCAGAGGAGTGGTGGGGGAGAAAACCAGGCCGGAGAGGGCTCAGGCGGGAGGCAGACGTAGATGACGGTTTTCAGGGCTTTTGCTGGAAAGGGGAGCAGAGAAATAGGGCAGGAATTGGCAGGGCATGGCGTCCAGTCAGGCTTTCCAAGATGTAGAGGAAAGCTGAGAGGAGCAAACAGCAGAAAGGAGAGGGCAGGTGAGGCGGAGAGAGGGAGAGTGTTACAAAAGTAAAGCCTCAAGTCAGTGAGAGACTGAAGGCAAAGTACAAGACCCCACTGAAATAACAGCCCAGAGCCAGCCTTTGCCATCTGTTTTGGTTTCCTGGGCTGCTCAAGCAAATACCACAAAATGGGTCAGGTTTCAGCAATGGGAATTTATTGATGTACGGTTTTGAGGCTAAAAGAAAGTCCAAATCAAGCCATCACCAGGCAGTGCTTTCTTACCAAAGATTGTGGCGCTCTGGGGCTGGGTGCCAGTGGTCCTGGGCTCCTCTGTCACACGGCAAGGCACATGGCGGCCTCTCCTGGGCTCTCCCATCTCTCCCAGGCTCCGTTGATGTAGATTCTTGCTTCCCATGGCTTGTCCTCCATCTGAATTTCATTCTGCCTATAAGGCCTCAGAAATAGGATCGAGACCCATCCTGATTGAGGTGGGCCAGGCTTTAACTGATGTAACCCATCGAAAGGTCCTACTTACAATGGGTTCACACCCCTGGGGATGGATTAAGTTTAAGCTCCAGACCACAATACCACCTGTGCATGAGGCTGCTTAGATGGAAACGTCCATCCCGCCCTCCCACCCCACCCACACTGCAAATACAATAGCCCACCCCCACGGGCCCACCAGCTCCCTGGGGTCCCCAGTGGGGTCAGGGCTAGGTTAAGGAATGGGATACTCCCATTAAGGGGCAAATGTTCCCTAGGAGAAGAGGAAGCATCTGCAACCACTTTGAAACATTTTGCTCCTAAAAAATTGCTCAAATTAACCAATCCTGCTGCTGGGTTGAATGAACAAAATGGATGAGCTGTGAGTTCCAGGAAGATGACATTGGAGAAGGCAGGCAAGGCTCAACTGTCTTACAAAACAATGGAGAAAGGGCCCAAAGCTGTCTGAAGGACTTGTTTTGGGGGTCAAAAGACCAAAACAGTGCTGCACAACTCCTGGGAAGGCAAGAGACAGAGAGACGATGAACCCGAAACAACAAACGTGAGTTACTAAACTCCCATGGCAGTCGGGAAGCACTCCCATCCCCCCACCCTGAAGACATTAAGCCCGTGTAAAACCCCTGGCTCACTGGAACAGACCGAGAGGGAAACAGGCGTCTTCCACCCTGTCCGCTATTACAAGGGAAGAGGTAGGGTGAGCCCAAGGGCTGCTCTTCAGTGAATTTGGCCACACAGCCCACTTTGAATGTTGGCTCTGGCCAGACCAGACACACCAGAAAGCGAAGGCTGAAAGAAACACCTCTGTGTTCTTTTGGGTTCGCTCATGGGTGCTGTCTGCTGGCCAGCCAGGAAATTGCAAGGAGAAAAATTGCTCTTAGGTCTTTCTTTAGTCCCATCCCTGGGAGAAAATCTGCAACCCATTAGTGAGTCCCTGGCCCGATTTTGATAACTTAAGCTGGACAATTTTAAAGACAGAATAAGTGCAACAAAAATCAAAGAAGGGTTGTGAAAAAAATATATTAGGCAAGAGAGAGAACTTGATCATCAGAGTAAATTCACAAACATATTCAGATGCCTAGACATCAGCAAAAAATTACAAGCCATACTAGGAAACAGTAAGAGATGGCCTATCCAAAGGAATTAGCCAAATATCCTGATGAGATACAGTATTTAAGACAACTAATCAATGACAATCACACAAATCTCCTAAATCAATCCAAAGAATTAAAGGAATATATGACTAAAGAGAAAAAGGATATTAAGAAGACACTGGGTAAGCATGAAGAACTATTTGAAAACCTACAAAGAAAAGTAATGGAGCTTATGGGAATGAAAGACATGATGGATGAGATTAGGAAATACATTAGAGGCACATAGCAGATTTGAATTGCTCAGAGACAGAATTAGTGATTTCAAGGACAGAACATCTGAACTGGAAAAGACAGGAGAACAGAAAGAGAAAATAATGGAAAAATGGAACAGGGTCTCAGGGAATTGAATGACAACACAAAATGCACAAACATATATGTTATTAGTGTCCCAGAAGGAGAAGAGAATGGAAAAGTGGCAGAAAGAATATTTGAGGAAATAATGACCAAAAACTTCCCAACCTTTAAGAAAGACATAAATATCAATATCCAAGAAGAATAATGTACCCCAAACAGAATAAATCCGAATAGACCTCCTCCAAGACACCTGCTATTGAGAATGACAAATATCACAGAAAAAGCGAGGATTCCGAAAGCAGCAAGAGGAGAGCAAAGCATCACATACAAGGGAACCTCAATAAGACTAAGTTCCAACCTCTCATCAGAAACCTTGGTGGCAAGAAGAAAGTGGTATGATGTATTTAAGGTACTGAAAGAGAAAAACTGCCAGCCAAGAATTCTGTAACCAGCAAAACTGTCTTTCAAAAATGAGGGTGAGTTTAAAGTCTTCACAGACAAAACCTGAGAGTATGCTACCAAAAGACCAAAATTACAAGAGCTACTGAAAGGAGTGCTGAAGCCTGAAAAGAAACAACAAAGGCGAGAGAATTGGAGAAGAGTGGGAAGGGTAAATTACAGAGTAAAAAGACAGACAATAGTAAGGTATGACAATGGAAAGCCAAAGAACCAAATGAATGAAGTAATGCCTTTACAGTAGTAATATTGAATGCTAATGGCTTGATCTCCCCAATCAAAGGACAAAGACTAATAGAATGGATAAAAAATATATGAGCCATCTATATGCTGTCTACAAGACACTCGCCTCAGGGCACAACCAGGCTGAAAGTGAAAGGTTGGAAAAAGATATTCCACACAAACAGTAACCAAAAAAGAGCTGGAGTAGCGATACTAACATCAGACAAAATAGATTTTAAATGCAAAACTGTTATAAGGGATGAGGAAGGTCATTATACATTAATAAAGGGGGCAATGCACCAAGAAGACATAAGCATAGTGAATATTTATGTGCCTAAACTGGGTGCCCCAAGATACATGAGACAAACACTGGCAAAACTGAAGGGAGAAAGAGACGTCTCTACAATAATAGATGGGCACTTCAAAACACCACTCTCAGCATTGGATAGAACATCTGGAGAGAGGATAAAGAAGCAGAGCTCGAATAATACGATAAATGAACTAGACTTAGCAGACATTTATCCCCAGAGCATTTCACCCCAAACCAGCAGGACATACACTCTTTTCAAGTGCGCATGGATCCTTCTCCAGGATAGACCATATGTTGGGCGACAAGACAGTTCTCAATAAATTTTAAAAGATTGAAATTATACAAAGTACTGTCTCTGACTATTATGGAATGAAGCTGGAAATCAATAATGGGTGGAAAAAGGGAAAATTCATAAATATATGGAGATTAAATAACACGTTCTTAAATAATCAGTGAGTCAAAGAAGAAATTGCAAGTAAATATCTTAAGACCAAGAAAAATGAGAACACAACATATCAAAACCTATGGGACATGGCAAAGGCAGAGCTGAGAGGGAAATTTATAGCCTTCAATGCTTACATTAAAAAAGAAGAAAGAGTTAAAATTGAAGCTCTAACTGCACTCTTGGAGGATTTAGAAAAAGAACAGCAAATAAATCCCAAACCAAGCCAAAGGAAAGAAATAGTAAAGATGAGAGCAGAAATAAATGAAATTAAGAACAAAAAAGTAATTGAGAGAATCAACAAAACCAAAAGTTGGTTCTTTGAGAAGATCAACCAAATCAACAAACCCTTCGCTAGACTGACAAAGAAAAAAGAGAGAGAAGATGCAAATAAATAAAATCAGAAATGGGGGGGCGGGGGATATTACCACTACTCCACAGAAATAAGAGAGATCATAAGAGGATACCATGAAAAACTGTACTCAAATAAGCTAGACAATGTAGAGGAGATGGATAAATTCCTAGAAACACACAAAAAACCTGCATTGATCCTAGAAGAAAGAGAAGACCTCAACAAACCAATCACAAGCAAAGAGATTGAAACGGGCAGGCGGACCGCCTCGAGGGGGCAGGCCAACGCGGGCTGGGTACGCCGCCGTGGGCAAGGGCAAGCCCCCGTGGGCGGGCAAAAAGGCAAGCCCCCACGGGCAAAAAGGCAAGCCCCTGCAGGCAAAGGCAGGCTCCCACGAGCAAGGGCGAGCCCCCACGAGCAGGCGGGCTGCCGTGCCAGTGAGCTGACTCGGTCCCCCGGGCAGGGGGAGACAAGCAGACACAGAGGAACGCAGGGAAAAATGAACACAGAAAAAACAAGCAAAAGGGGGGGGTGTATAATAAATAAAAATAAATCTTTAAAATATATATATATACCAAAGATGAAAAGCCAGGATCAGACGGCTTCACAGGGGAATTTTACCCATCATTCAAAGACAATCTAATACCAATCTTGCTCAAACTCTTCCAAAAACTTGAGCAGGGAAGAACACTACCAAATTCATTCTATGAAGCCAACATCACCCTAATACCAAAACCAGGTACAGATACTATGAAAAAAGAAAATTACAAACCAATATCTCTAATGAACATAGATGCAGAAATCCTCAACAAAACACTTACAAACCTAATCCAAAAGCCCATTAAGAGAACTATATACCATGATCAAATACATTTTACTAAAGGTATGCAAGGGTGATTCAACACACACAAAAAAATCAGCTAGTGCAATAAACCACATTAATACATTAAAGAAGAAAAATCACCTGATCCTCTCAACTGATGCATATGACAAAATACAGCATCCTTTCTTGATAAAGACACTCCAAAAGATAGGAATAGAAGGAAGTTTTCTCAGCTAGCATTGTACTCAACAGTGAAAGACTGAAAGCTTTCCCACTGAGATCAGGAACAAGAGAAGGATGCCCACTGTCACCACTGTTATTCAATATTGTGCTAGAGGTTCTAGCTAGAGCAATTAGGCTAGATAGAAATAAAAGGCACGCAGATAGGAAAGGAAGAAGTAACACTGACTTTTCACTGATGATATGATTCTATATCCAGAAAATCCTTTAAAATCCACAACAAAGCTACTAGAACTAATAGACAAGTTCAGCAATGTGGCAGGATGCAAGATTAAAATGCAAAAATCAATAGCATTTCTATACACTACTGATGAGCAACCTGAGGAGGAAATCAGAAAAAAAAAAAGTCCATTTCTAATAGCAACTAAAAGAATCAAATATTTAGGAATAAACTAAAATAAGGACATAAAGGACCTATATTTAGAAAACAACAAAACATTGCTAAAAGAAACTGAAGAAGACAAATGGAAGGACATTCCATGTTCATGGATTGGAAGATTAAATATCATTAAGCTGTCAATTCTACCCAAACTGAATTACAAATTCAACGCAATCCCAATAAAACTCCCAAAAGCCTTTTGGCAGAAATGGAAGAGCCAATCATCAAATTTATTTGGAAGGGTATGGGGCCCCAAATAGCCAAAAATGCCTTTTAAAAAGAACAAAATTGGAGGACTCTCACTTCCTGATTTTAAAGCATATTCCTTAGGTACAGTGGTAAAAATAACATGGTGCTGGCATAAAGACAGACAGATTGACCAATGGAACCAAATCAAGAACTCAGAAATTGACCCTCACATCTACAGTCAAGTGATTTTTGTCAAGCCTGTCAAGCCCT
>PVKH010028894.1:0-12756 GCA_004027955.1 Chaetophractus vellerosus | reverse complement strand
TGAAGGCCCTTGTCGTTTTCATTGTCAAATGATGCTGTCAACATGTATAAGTGTAATAACAGAATGCATTTCTAGAATTTATTTATGTCTAGAATAAACTAGAATTGCTGGGTCAAAAGGTATGTGCATTTTAACATTAAACTTCACCAATTATATGAGAATGTTTGTTTCTCAGTGTCTTTACCAACATAGTATGCTACCACGCTTTTTTATTTTTGTCAATCTGATAGGTTAAAAATTGCATTTTTTTTTTTTGAGGTACCAGGGGCTGGGCATTGAAACTGGGACCTCTTATGTGGGAAGCCAGTGCTCAACCACTGAGCCACATCGGCTTCCCTGAGTTTGTTTGTTTTGCTTGTTGTTTGTTGTTGTTGTTGTTTTCAGGAGGCAATGGGAACCAAACCTGGGACCTCCCATGAGGGAGGCAGTTGCCCAACCACTTGATCCACATCTGCTTCCTGCATCTCGTTATTGTTTTGATTTACATCTACTTAATTATGAATAGGGTTGAGCATCTTTCCTGTGTTGGAAAGCCATTTGTATTTCTTTGTGGGCTACTTTGCATGATCTTTACCCATTTTTCTGTTGGATTGTTGTTTTTTTCTTATTGTTTCATAAGAGCTCTTTATATAATAATAAAGTGGATCAGTGATTCATATTCTCTACAGCCCCATATATATTTTTTCTTCTAAAAATTAGTTTTTGCTCTTATATATTGCCTACCTCACTTTCTCTCCCACTATCTCCTTCTATTACACCCTTGAGAAGTTTACTTCATTTTGTTTATATGGAAAAGAAATGAGAGTCAGTCTTACAGATCCAAAGCAAGGATGTACACTTTTTACTTGGAATCTATTTCAATATCAAAGACATTTTTTACTCTTTGTTGGTGATGAACACTTGGTAGGCTTGTATCTTGCTCAGTAACTATAAATGAATGTCCAAATTCAACAAACTTCTTAGACATATATTTATAACCCCTTATTTAATAAAAAAAGTTTTTTTTCTTGTAATTCTGTCTTCTCTCCATTTTACTCTCAAAAAGTGATCATCACTTGTCTGGTGCAAATAATTATCTGTAGACTCTTAATTCTTCATTAAGACCTGGCAACAGGATGGTCGACATGGTGAGACTATGATGGGAGAAGGGAAAGCCTCCAGTGGGAGGCTTCCCAACTAGTCCCAGCCTCTTCATCTCAGAGTCATTAGGCCACACTTTTCTCTGACTGATATGAGAAGTTGGGTCCCCCAGTGAGGTGTGGCTCCTCTCTCCATAATTTCCTGTTGAGAACCCAAATTTCCAAATCATGAAAAAACCAATTCAACTTTTGCTAATGTGGTAATGATTTGTGGGGGGAACAGCAGAAATTCCTCTGCAATTATGTGTGAATTGATGTGTGATTTCCTAATGAGCTTAAGTGAAGAAATCATCATTTTGTGATAAATGCTTTATATCTTAAAATGCCAGCAACACATATCTAATAAATTCAATCAAACCACTCTCATTTATATAACATTTGCAATTATTATTTAACATGCTGGCTTTCTTTGCTGCTTTACTGCTCTGGGTAACTGCAGAGTATAAAAGTTCCCTTTTCCTAAACAAGGCTACAGAAACTCATTATGTTGGAGTTTTTCTTAATGTGATCATAAGTGAATTCATTTTGAAATACATTTGCATGCTATGCAGGTCAAGGCCCCCCTATCAAAAATATTATAGTCATTGAATGAGTTCGCTAAATCAGGGACATTTGTACCTAAAATGAACAGGTAGCTGAGATGCAACTTGGGCACCTAGCAATGTCCAGACAAACAAGTTGGGAAAAAATTTAAAATGATCAAAATATGCTTCTTCTTCATTGAAGAAACAATGAGGCCCTAGAAGAGCAAAGTGATGACCAGTGGCCATAGGGCAGGGATAAAGTAGAGAAAGTTCCTATTGTCTGTCAGGAGGATTAAATGTGAAAGCTCTGGTCACACTGCCTGGCACATAATTAATATTCAACAAACTGTAACTAATCAATTTTTGTTAGCTTTAAAAATTGATAAATATCTGCAGAAGCAAAACGATGCCACGCCCCCTCCCCCTCAATCTCCCAAGCGGTTCCCCTAGAGTCCAGGATGGTAATTTGGTCCATGTGCATCTCCTGTGGAACTGAGTGGGCGGCAGAGGTTGAAAGAGTTTTGTTGCTGGGACCCAAGGTCATCTCTGGATGGGCTGTTTTGCGTAAATGAATCCTTTTCTCTTTGAAATGTGTTAGAATTTGGGGTTTGGTAAATGGAGGCACAGAGAGGTTTTGAGACGCATACCAAAATTAGCAGCGGTATAGCCATGGTTGGCGGAATGTATTAGAAATCTGTTCCCATGGCCCCTTCTAAGAAATTCTAACTCACCCACTGGCCATGCTCCAGGGCACTTCCAGGCAGCCAGGTTTTGCACGCTAAGATTCAGCCCCCTCTTACCTAGGGCACAGCTGACTGGATGAGCGGAGTCCTCTGACTTGATCTGCTGCTGAATGGGCAGGGACGCGAGGCTGGGCCAATCAAACGTAACTTCTCAGCAACTGAAATCAAAAGCGCACAGCACCAAGGCATCAGATAGAGCTGGGCTGGAGGAGGCACTGATGGACCTTGTGCAAGGGAAAGTTAAGACTGGACGGAAACTAAGAAAAAAGCAGTGGTAGACAGTGGCGAACACAGAAGCTGCACAGAAATCAGAGTCAGCATAAGAGAGACACAGAGGGACTGGTTAATGCTGGGGGCCGTTCTGGTTCTAGATGGTTTTCCAGCCCTAGACCCAGTCTTCACATATTTCAACAGATTGTTTGTTCCTCGAGGCAACTTTAAGGAAGTCTCTTTATATGGACCCCGAAGAGACCACCTCAAGTCCAGAGTGGGCTACTCTAGGGAGCAGAGGTTGGAATAAACATGTAAGATAAAGGTCAGGACTGGTAAGTGGCATATGTTATATGGAGCATAGTTAATTATTCCTCAGGGAACCTTGTTATCCATTTATTTTGTAGATAACAGTGCAGACCTTGTAAATTGTACTGGAATAATAGGTTTCTGAACATAATTGAATAGAAAGATATAAGTTCTCAAGGTATTTAATACTCATGGAATTAATTTTCCATTCAAATAGAGAAATCCATTATCTTTTTAGGCAATTGACTTGTTCATTGGTCCTCTAAAGGACATTGAATAAAGCACATCTGAGTCTTTCTTTACTGTAGTCAGCGTAGATTTCACCGTGGCTAACATTTTTCCTCATAAAGAAATAACTTTTGTTCCTCTCTTTTCCATATTTCCACTGCCACCACAATAATCTTACATTATCTTTCACTTGAACTCTTGCAGTGTCCTTCTAGGTAGTCTCACTAAGGTATGTATGTAGTAGGTGCTTATTAAGTGTTCTTGGAGCTCCTGCTGTACCTGACCTAACCAGAACTCCTCAAAGCCATTTCCTCGCATAAGGAAACAAAGTCATTTTAAAAACAGTGCTTTATTATTAAATTTCAAACATATACAGACATGGTGAGAATAATTTAATGCACCCCTGTACATCCATCATAGATTTAACAGTGATCATCTGAAGAACATCCACATTCACATATTTCCCTTACCTCCTCTTCTCTCAAGCTGGATTTTGAAGTAAATCCAAATATATTATTTCATTCATAAATCTTGCCACATGTATTTCTAAAAGTGAAGGACTCTTTTTAAACATAACCAAAATACCATCATCATGCCTAAAGGAAATGAATAATTCCCTAATATTACCAAATATGTAGTTCAGATTTCCCTAATTTTTTAATCGTCTTTTTACAGTTTCTTTGTTTCAATCATATATCAAATTAGCCCAGCATCATATGATGGTTGATATGTCTCTTTAAGTCCCTTATTATAATTTATACCAATTTCTCCTCCTCTTCTCCCTCTCCTTCTTCCTCTGCCTCCTCTCTCTCTTTCATTCCCTCCTCTCTTTGCAGCTTATTTGTTGAATTTGTGCTGTAGTTTTCCACAGCCTGGATTTTGCTGACCACATCCTTATAATGTTATTTAAAATGTTCCTTTATCCACTGTATTTCTTTTAAATTGATTTTTAGATCTAGACTAAAGTCTCCTTCAAATTCAGGTTCAACTTTTGGCAATACTTTAAAGGCAATTTTGTGTACCTCCGTCAAGAGGCACATAATGTCTCTTTTTGTGATGTCAGCAGGCATTAATGATCACTGCCTAGATCCATTATTTCATCAGGAGTTGTAAAATGGTGATGTCCTAAATCTATCGCTCCTTCTTGGTTAATTAATGAAACTACTTTTAACTTCTCATCAACCATTTGGTTACCCTCAGGTACCGTTGAAACAGGAAAGACAAGATAAATGCTTGATTCATAATTTTTAGTTGGTTCCTTGGCATCCATTAAATATGACCATTGAGTTTCTTTGTGATGCATTATTTCCAAACCCATGGATTGAAGCATATTTGATGTCTTTCAAGCCACTGCAGTTATTATTCTTTTTGATGGTCATATTGTTCCACTTTTGGCTACTAGGAGCCTCTTCAGGTTGGCTCCTGAGTTCTTTTGACATGACTCCACTTGTCTTTGATGTCTTCCTTGCCATGTGATATACTGGCTCATTCTTGTACATATTCTGCCTTAGATCTGGAATCAGCTTTTTCTCCAGGAGACCTGTTTCCTTTTAGTGGAAATGGTATTTAAAGACTATAGTCTGGGTACTAGGATATTCACTGGTACAGGGCTGATTTTGTTTCTGGACCTTTTCAGTGTAGATGTGTTTTTTTTTTTTGTTTTTTTTGTTTTTTTTTTGTTTTTTTTTTTTAGATAAAAGATATCTTGAGTTTATACTGATACATCCAATAAAAAATTCAGGACTATAGGGTTTTTTCTTATCATTCTTACATTTTTATCTGTGAATGAATTGTGAATATTTTTCTTGTTATTTCTTTTCCTGTTTTAAAATTTTGCTTATGGTGCTTTTTTGCCTTACAAAAGTGTTTTATTTAATTTTTAAGTAGCCAAATTTTGAGTCATAATTAGGAAAATTTTTCCCACTTCCATTTTTTAGGAGAATTCATCTGTAATTTTTTCTAGTACTTATATAGTTCCATTTTTATTTGCTATTAAATGTCGGTTCCATTTGAAATTTATCATTCTGGGTCTGGATGAAGAAATGATCCTATTTTATCTTTTTCTGTATGACTTTTCAGTTAGCTCAACAGCCCTTATTTAAAAGTCCATCTTTCCCCCTTTGAAATAAGATGCCACCCTAATCATATGTTAAATTTCCACCTGTGACTGGGCCTGTTTCTGTACTTCTGATTCTTTCTATTCCTGTGCCAATATCATAATGTTTTAATTATAAAAGCTTTAAAATATGCCTTTGCTTTTCAGGGTTTTCTAGGTTCTTCTTGCTAAAGCAGAGTTTTTTGAGTGAAGACCAATTTTTATCTCTTCCTATCAGGGTCCTGTGCTTGCTATCTAAGAAGGCACCCAGCTGATTGAGTAAGTGGAATAGTGGGAAGGCATGAATGGGCCTTTCTTCCCTTTAAACCTGGAGTTGGCCTATAGGCCACATTTATCTGTAAATAAAATATTACTAAAACACACATTCGTTTATGTATTGTCTATGGCTGCTTTCATACTACAATGGGAAAGTTGAGTAATTGTGGTAAAGACTGTAGGATCTGCAAAGCCTAAAATGGTTAAAATACTGTCTGGCCCTTTATAGAAAAAGTTTGTCAACCCCTGCGCTAAGATAACACATTGGCTTCCTAACAAGCCTTTTACAGATAATGCTAAACTTTAAATAGAACTGACTACATAATTTGTGGGGTCTAGTGCAAAATGAAAAATGCAGGACCCCTTGTTCAGTCAAAAAGAAGGAGAAAAGTGGCATTAAAGGTACTAAAATATAAAGCTTTTCCTTCTGCAGTTTCTCTGTTGATGTACACTATTTTTATTTGCTATTTAATGTCACTCTAAGAAAAATTTAAAAATGTATATTATTACCATGAATTTTACTGTTCACTTTTGTATTGTGCAATGCCAGTTTTAATTGCAAATGTATCTGAATGCATTTAACTTGCATGCAGAATCACTGAAATCACACAATTTGTATTTGGTGACTTATTCTTAGAGGGTGCTAGCATTGGAAAGGTTAAGTAGTTGGAAGGTTGGGTCTCAGCCCCCACCAAAGGCATGGTACAGGCCTCCTCCCTCAGACACAAGGATATTTGCAGGTCATGTGCTGACATCACGGGCGCCCGTGGACCTCCCCACACTTCAGGGCACATGCGCTCGGGCTTGGTGGCTGCCCAGTTCCTTCTCCCGCCAACTCCCAGGCTGCTGCGCCATTTCCGCGTCAAAGGCGGGGGATGTCAGGTAGGGCGCCTGCCCCTCCCTACGGGCATACTCCTCCAAGCTCCAAGGGATAGAGATCCCCAAGGATATTGCAACCCCTGCAGTCTGCATCCTGGGTGGGGGAGAGAAGCGGGAAGTCATGCACCCACCTGAAGCAGCAGCGTAGGGCTGCCAGCCCTCGGCGAATGCTAAGAACCTGCCCCAGGGAGGTGGGGGGCAGCAGGTGTCCGGACGCGTGTGAGCCAGGCCACTAGTCCTTGCTGCATGCTCCATGGCCCCAATGGACTCTACTTAACAAAACACAAATCCAAAGACACAATTAAGAATTTCATGATGGCGATTGCCGAGCCTCGAACCCCAAGTGTGCGGTCCTCATGAGCGTGGCGCCCGCCCGCCCGTCAACCAGACCCTAATCTTAATGACTGTGATGGTGGGAATTTCTGTCAACACCACAGCTTGAAAGGAAATGGGTGGGGAAAGTAGATCTTTTGGGAGCGCTGCAGATGTGTGGATGCCTTAAAGGGAATGTCCATCTGCTTAAATCCTATCCTTTTTACAGTCTTTAAAAACATGACCCCCTATATCCCTGAATGAACCTTTACGTAGCATTACCAATGATGCTGCAATTTTTCTGTGGGAACCTAGAGCTTCGGAGGCATGCCCAGGGCCTCACTCACTGCCGCACTGAGGATTTGGTTTCCAGCCTGCATAGTTTGGCAACAACAGGAAAATGTTGCAAAAAGAGAAACTACTGAAGCATTATTTTCCTTTGTTTCTGCAAAACAACTTTGGATTATTTTCTCCCATTTGAGGCTTTGTTTTCACCTATGCAAATGTGATTCATCTTTCAGTTCTGGAAAAGGGCCTTCAATAACATAATTACTTCACCAATCATCTACTTGGCTTCTGAAAATCATCTTTTTCATGAAGTTGACTGTAGTTCCTTGAGCTGTATACAGGCCCCCAAATAATGAGTGAGCCTTTTGCTTAACATGCTAATTATTCTCTGAAGTGAGTGCTGTTTTAAAAAGAGGATTTAATTGGCTATTAAATCTGCAATTGAAAGACTAAACCATGAAATAAACATATCAATCTAATAGGTCTTTGAAAAAAAATCAGGTATTCCATTCCAGTTTTTATTAAGTTCAAATGAATTCAGATGTATATTTAATTCTCTGCCCGTTTTGCTGGGCTTTGTAGCTCTCAACCTGAATTCTTTCCTGGGCTGGTTCCAAAGGAAATCATCCCAAGAGGCTGAGTAAGCTCAGGATTCTGTGAACGCTGGCCCCAAAATAACCTTTTGCTTAAAGACTTTACCTGTATAAATGAAATTCAAGAGATGTTGAGAAACCATTTTGAAATGAATAATACTGAAGCAATTCCAAGGGGTATAATTTGGGATGCATCAAAGGTGGTGGTTAGAGAATACATTGGCCTCACTGTAAGTTTAAAGGAAATCAAAGATCAAAACAGGTAGATGTTGGAAAAGGAAATTAAGAAATGCGAAGTACATCATAGCTATATAAAAATCCCAAATGATTTTTCAGGAAATTATTTTAAGGCAAAGTAATACCCTTTTTAATAAAAAAAGAACATGAAACCCCCCAAGTTTATAAAAGCAGGCTTCTTGGGAATAGGAAATAAAGATGAGTAGCACTTCAACTTTACATTTTTAAAAGGTATAAGAAAGCAAAGATTTTTCCCCCCTAAAACAAGTACCCAACTGGGAGAATGGTAATACAACCACGATACGAGGGTCTCGTTCAACACAGATGCCCAGAACTGGGAGAAATAGCAGGAATTTGCATTACCCCAACCACATTTAAATCAACTGAACTACAGAAGCAGCCACAGTTTCAGCATGTTTCTGGGGGTGTCCGACAGGGAGGCAGGGGGGCAAGTGAGAGATGATGCATTCTTGCTCTTGTCTTCACTTGTTATGAAATCCTTGAAAATAAAATATTTACAGGGATACCTTAAGGGGGGAATTTTAATATGTTGTTTGGATAGAAATGCTTTCTTTAGTTGCTAATTTATCAAGCAGCTATTATTACTCCTAAATCAGATAAAATTTTAACGCATTACTTTCCAGGTGTTCAAACCTGGTAGTGAGATTTTTAGAAAAGCTTTACTCTAGGAGTCTCAATTCACCAAAACAATATTTTGTTGTCATTGTTGATGAACCCTTTATCCTCATCTAATTAAATTCTTTGTCGGTTTTTAATTTATTAACTACTTCTTAGGTGACCATAAAGCATTTTGACAGGATGGAGTGACCAGGTCTAGAAACAATAATAGTCACTGAAGGATAGAAAGTTTGTTCATAAATTTCATGACTTTAAGGGATTATTGTTAATTTTTAGATGTGATAATGGTAGTATAGTGTTGCTTGAAAAGAGTCCTTGTCTTTTAGAGAGATATATTGAAATTTTTACTGATAAGATGATATAATATCTTGGATTTGCTTCAAGAATAGAACAGAACATGGGTAAGTGGGTAAGGATATGAATGAAACAAGACTGGCCAGGAGGTGATAACGATTGAATTTGGAAAGGGGTGCCTAGGAGTTCATTATAATAGTGTCTACTTTGGTAGATGTTTGAAATTTTCCATAACCCCCAATTTTTTCTTTTCAAAAAGCAGGTCTTACACTCTTTATTTAAGGCTCTTCTACCCATTTCCCAAAGTGAAAGAGTGGATATAAAAGTCTTATTCTTCCCTTGGTGAGAGTGTGTCCCATGCCAATTTGGTGCAGTAGCTGTGGTCCTTCCTTGTTTTCTGTTCCAGCCACACAAATACTTGCTGGGGGCAATTGCTCACTGACGTAATAGCCCACTAAGCCAGGAACAGAGGTGTGCAGGGGAGTTGGACGAATGCATGGGGACCAGGGTTTGCTGCAGGTGGAGGTAGAGAGAGTGGAGTTCTTGTGATGTGACTTGAGGAACCTCAGAAAACCATGCTGGATTACATTCCTCATCTGCCAACTTAGAGGCTAAATTCCATAAATGGGCTTACAGCAACACTTTTTTTTCCCTTTTCTTTTTTTTTCTCTCTGTATTTGGATGCACTTACATCTCATCTTCCTCCTAATTGCCAATCTGTTCAGGGAGAAGGGGGAAGGAAAAGAAACCATTTACTACGTGCTTATTTATTTATGAAGTACAAGACATGGAGCTAGGCACTTCAATATGCTATTTAATTTAATTCTCAGGAAAATCCTGTGAGTTGTAGGCAATTTTTAAAAATCTCATTTTACAAAAGATGACACTGAGGTTAGAGCAATTAAATAACTTGCTGTTCTCTTAGATTAGAATACCTTTGGTTGCAAATTAAGAGCAAACCCAGCTGAGCTGTTTCAAACAACAAAAGGAATTTATTTTCAGTACCTTTAAGGGACAGTTTTATCAAAGTTATGGCTCTGAGTCTCTATGATTTTCTAGATACTGCTTTCCTCCATGAGGTTTCATCCTCACATTAGCTTTCCTCTTGGTGGCAAAAAGGCTGCAGCAGCCCCAGGTCTTTCTTCTCTACTGTGAGCCTAACCCCTGCAGTTAACTGTGACTGGACTAGCCAATTATGGACAGAAGAGACCATGTGAATACTGGCTTAGGCCCATCCTTTCACCATGACAAAGAGGATGACATTATAATGAGTGGTTTTGCCAATTAAGGCCCATCTAGTGGGCTGGGCTATGGTTAATCTTACACAACCAGCAAGACTACTGCACAGTTAAATAAATATGATGAAACAGAGAATTACATTTATCAGATATCCACAGAAAAGTGGGTGAGAGAATTAGACTTCCTAGGAGTCTAATTTTCCCAGAGGACTGGGAGAAGTGAAGCTGCCCCATTGTCCATCGATCCTGATATGACCCAGCTTGGTGTCTGGGCAGAAGGGAAGTGTTAGTGGCCATTTCTGGGAAAGTCAAAAAGGAAGATGATAGTGAAAGAACCAAATAGAGAATCTCTGCCTTCCACTGGGGAGATACTGAGAGAAGCTTTGTTTTGTTCTTAGTGATGTTTGTCACACATTGATAATACACTTTTTTGGTTAACATTTGCTAGAGAGATGGAGTAAAGAATTGAAGCATTAGCAGTTAATTTTAATTGCTAGATTGTGTTTTTTTGGAACATGACATTGTGCTGACAATTAACCATGTGAGGCTCTGGGATTTCTTCAGGATACATAGCAAGTTGAAGCAAGATACAATCAAGAACAACAACAAAAAAAGAGTGATATGGACAAGATGTGCCATAATTGTTTTGAAGCTGAGAGCTGCTGAAAGTGGGGAAACCCTGGTAGAGGAGGTGGAATTTTATACTGAGGAATGCAGATTGGGGGCCTAAACTGAGGGAAGGGGAAGATATGAAATTAGCAAAGTAAAAAGGTGGGAATATATACATAAAATATAGTGTGGAGACAGTTGAAATGAAACAGACAGTTGTGTTGGGATGGTACCTTAGATTGCCAAGTCTGCTATGACAAAAACCATGTAATTGTTCGGCTTAAACAACAAGAATTTACTGGCTTACAGATTTGGAGGCTGGGAATCCAAAATCAAGGTGTTGGCAAGACCATGCTTTCCCCAAAGCCTATATAGTTTTCTGGTGATGGCAATCTTCTATCACATGGCACTACCCCCCACCCCCCGCCCGGCTTCTCCTACTTCTGGCTCCTACCTCCATGTCCAATTTCCTTTGCTTACAGGCCATATTAGACTAAGGCCTTCTGTCATTCCATTTGGGCACACCTTCACTAATAATAGCATCTTCGAAAGTCCTGTTTATAAGTGGGTTCACACCCACAGGAACAGGGCTTAAGAGCTGAACATGCCTTTTGTGGGGGACTTGATGCAATCCCCAACCAATGTGGTAGGCTGAATGGTAATGATAAAAATAGCATTTATTGAGTACTTGCTATGTGCCAGGAACTGATCTAAATGCTTTAACTCATTTTAATTTTCACTGAGGCATAGGGACGTTAACTAATTTGCCCAAAGGCTACACAGTGGGTCAATGGCAGAGCCAAGATTTGAACCTGGAGAATCTGGCTTTGGCCCATTCCCTTAACTGCACAGACAGAGGCCAGTCAGGAGAGCTGCTCTCTCTCGTGGTCAACAAGAAGTCACTGGAATTTCTCACCAGAGGAAGAACATATAGAAAGCAGAAAGTTGGAAACATGAGCCTTGTAATGTATACTGAAAAAACTTTTGATAAGGAGAGAATGGAAGTAGAGAGATAAGTTAACACCTAGGGTGAGAAGGTGGAGGCCCAGCCTGATGTGGTGGCCGTGCGAGTGTGTGAATAGAAATAATAATGACTCATTGACTGGATTTGTCTTACCTCACAGGCCCCTAAGGAACAGGACACTTGACAGTGGCCTTGGATGGATAGAAAAGGTGAGGAGAAGCCCAAAATCTGGGGGCAGGAAAAGACAGGGCCAGGGCATTTAGGTGGCCAGAGCAAGAGGAGGCCATCAAGAAGGGGTTTGGGGGCTGCCAAAGACAAAGTTCATTCTTTGCTAACAAAAGCTTATAAATATGTGGTCCACACAATCACTAAATGAACTGAATGTATACATAGCTACATGGATAGACCTCAAAAACACAGTGGTGAGTAAAAAAAGGAAGAAACAGAAGGAAATCTGTAGCACACCACCATGATGTAATTTAGAAACATGTACACTCATATTATGGATTGAATCATGTCCCCCACAAAGACATGTTCAAGTCCTAGCCCCCGTCCTGGGGGTGTGAATCCATTTGTAAATAGGATCTTTGAAGATGCTATGAGTTAAAGTGGGGCCACACTGAATGAGGGTGGACCTTAGCCTAGTATGACTGGCATCCTTAGAAGCAAAGGAAATCTGGGCACAGCAGAGTAGGACACAGACGGGGAGAGAGAGAGGGCCACGCGACAGGCAGGGACTGAGCTATGGATTGCCAACAAGCCACCACCAGAGCACTAGAGAGAAGAGAAAGCAGGATTCTGCTGACAACTTGATTTGGGGCTTCCAGCCTCCAAAACTACAAGACAATGAGTTCTTATTATTTAAACCAACTTGGCTGTGATACTTTGTTATAGCAGCCCCAGCAAACCAAGATGACTGGCAAACCACACCTTTTACAAGGGTCATGTGTCAGGTTAATTAGAATGTGTACCTTCAGGAGGGAAGAAAATGAGAATGGGCGCCGGGATGGAGGGAACAAACAACAGATACCTCCCCAAACAAGAGAGGGAGCTTGTATCGAGTGATGAAGAGGGTGTGTCTTGAATTGGGCGGTATGGTTACCTCAATTCCCTACACCGAGGTCCAGAAAGAGAAAGGGCAAAAGATGGTCTTGGCCCATTGCATACCTCCCCCAGGGA
>PVKH010028893.1:0-12756 GCA_004027955.1 Chaetophractus vellerosus | reverse complement strand
CATAAGATGCCCTAGAGAAAGGTAAGCCAGTATGGCACAAAAAATTAATAATGTCCATTTACATATTCTTGATGAAATCTTTCATCACCCATACATTATTATCCTAAGTGCATTCTTTATCGAAAAAGTTTCAGGTATGCAAAGAATGTGTAGATAATAATATAAGAAACACTCATGCATCTATGACCATATTAAGAAATTAAATGTTATAAAGTGAAGCAGATTCTGTCCTCCGAACCAAAGTACTGCTTTTTCTCCCTTCCCAACGGTACCTCCCTATCATTTTTATATGAATGAAAACAAGCAAGATGACTGTAATGTATTATACGGTTTTCACTTTATTTTTTAATTGAAACTTATATTTTGAGATTATTCATGCTTGTACACAGGACCTGTTATATTCATTTTCTTTTCTGTAAATTCCTATAATGTATTTATCCATTCTTCTTTTTTTTTTCTTTAAAGATTTATTTTTATTTATTTATTACATATCCCCCCCCCTTCTGCTAGCTCTTGCTGTGTGTCCATTCTTCTGTGTTTTTCTATGCTTGCTCCTTGTCTCCCCCCGTCTTTTGCGGCGATGCACTGAGTCGGCCCTCCGTGGCGGCGGCTCGCCCCGTTCATGGGTGGCTCCATTCTGTTTTCACGGGAGGCTCCGCTCCATGTTTTGCGGGCAGCAGTCCTCCATGTTTTTTGCGGGCTGCTGGCTTCCGCTTCGCAGGCAGCAGCTCTGCTTTTCACGGGTGACTTTGCCATGCCCGTGGGGGCTCCGCCCTGCCCGTGGCGGCTTTTTGCCCTGCCCACGGCGGCTTTTGCCCCACCCATGGCGGCTTTTGCCCCACCCACGGCGGCTTGCCTTTCTCAAGTCCGTCTGCCCACTCGGAGAGGTCCCCGGGAACCGAACCCGGGGCCTCCCATGTGGTACCCCAGCGCGCTCTTTATCCACTGAGCTATCTAGCCGGGCCCTATCCATTCTTCTTTTGCTGGACATTTAGACTATTTGTAATGTTTTTGGCAATACTAAAAAGTCTGCATTGAATAATGCTGCACATAATCTCCTAATGTATATATGCAAGATATTCTTTAACTATATTACCATAAATTTAATTATTTGGCCCAGGGTTATGTAACAGGAAAGGAATTACTTGGTCTAGATATCACTAAATTACTCTAAAAAAAGTATCCATCTGTTTTAAACTCCTACTAACATTTATTTGAAATTATCCAATATTTTAAATCTTCAGTGACACTTAGTATTTACCCACCTTTTCCTTTATATATGACTTTGTAAAATTGGATTTAACTTCTGTTTATCGTATGTTTCCTTGATTAAGAGTGAGGTTAAAATATTTTAAATGTTTATTGCCATTCAGGTTTCCTTTGTGCAAAAGGAAATATGTTCTCCATTTATGCTTGTTTTTATGTTATATACTATAATACATTCTAACATAAGTAATATACATATGTACATATATATTCTGAAGATGAATGCTTTGGCAATTATATGAATTTTACATACCCTTTCTCCTCTTTTCAATGTGTTTATGATATCTTTTTATGTACACAAGATTTAAATTTTAATTCATAAAACATAACCTTCTTGATGGATTTTGTTTGTCTTAAGAAATCTTTTCCTCACCCAAGTTTGTAAAGATATTTTCCTATATTTTTGTATAAAAGAGTTTTGCTTTTTCTGTTTAAGTTTTAGTCTGCCTGGATTTTATGTGATTGCATATGTTTGCATGATGTGAGGTAGGGATTTGGTTTTCATTTATTTTGCAAATAAATAATTACTTCCAATGATTTATAACTCTACCTATGTCATCTATAGTCCTGAATTTAATGTGTCCAATGTTTCCAATTCTATTCCAATGATCTGTGACTGTACCAATGTCACATTGTCTTATTTAATATAGCTTTAAACTTGGCTTGATATTTAATAGGGCCACTTACCAAACACTCAACTTTTTATTCTTTTTCCAAAAATCTTGACCATTCTTGGAAGTTTGCTTTTCCATATACATTTTAGAATCATCTGGTCAAGTTATACAAAATAAATTTGTTTTGAGTATGTAAATGCGTATTGGGAGAAATGCCATCTTAAAATCTTAACTCTTCACATCCACGAATACGATGTATCCTTTTACTGAAATCTTATATAGTATCCATCATTCACTTAAATCTCATTTAATATCATTCAACAAAGGTGCCTAATTTCTCATAAATTTCCTGCATACATTTTAAGTTTAATCATTTGCATCTTATTTTTTAAATATATTTTCAAATTAATCATTTCAGTTATAGTTTCTAACTCTTCATTGCTGATATGTAAGAATATGATTTTTAAATTTTTTGGATACATATTAATAAAGCATACATCCAAAGTGTACAGTCAATGGTATTCAGTATCATCACATAGTTGTGCACTCATCACTTCAACATGATTGTTTTTATATTGCTCTAATATGCTCTCAATTTAGGCCTAATACTGTATAGTTCTTTCAATTTGCAAGCAATCATAACATCTGTGACTAATTAAAATTAAATCTCTTCCTTTCTAATCCTGAAATACTTAAATCTTTTTCTTGTCTTGCTATTTTAGCTAAGATAGTCTTGAATTAAATTAACTTTGTTTCTGACTTAAAGGATACATTTCTAATATCTCCAAAATAAGTATGATGTTTGCTGGAATTTTGTGTAATACCCTCTATCAGGATTAAAAGTGTCCTTGTACCACACTTTTTACAGAGCATAGAATGCACTAGCTATGTAACAAAAGAACAAATATTGAGGGAAAGTCTTCTAAACCATGAACATGCTATTTCTATCAATATAGTTAAGCCCTGTTGAGTTTCTCATCTTGTTATTTTCTGATTTTTTAAAAACTAGCTATTACAATGGGTATGAAGTAATATCTCATTGCAGTTTTGATTTGCATTTCTCTGATGACTAGTGATGCTAAGTTTCTTTTCATGTGCCTATTGGACATTTTTTATCTTCTTTGGAGAGCTGTCTATTTAAGTCCTTTGCCCAATTTTTAATTGGGTTGTTTTTCTTTTTGCCGTTTAATTGTAGGATATCTTTTTTATATTCTGGATATTAATTTTTTTATCAGATATATGCTTAACAATTATTTTCTCCCATCCTGTTGGTTGTCTTTTCACTTCCATGACAATGTCCTTTGACATACAAACATTTTTAGTTTTGAAGAAGTCAATTTTATCTATTTTTTTCTTTTATTGCTCACATCTTTGGTGTCATATATAAAACAATGTCAAATCCAAGGTCATGAAGCTTTTCCCTATGTTTTCTTCTAAGTGTTTTATGGTTTTAGCTCTCATGTGTAGGTCCTTGATCTATTTTGAGTTAATTTTCAACTCAAAGGTAGGAGCTTTAGCTTCATTCTTTTGCCGTGGGTGTCTCATCTTCACCACAACTTTTGTTGAAGAGACTTTTCTTTCCCCATTTAATGTACTTAGCACCTTTTAAAAATCCTGGGGCCATAGATGTGTGGGTTCATTTTTAGACTCTCAATTCCATTCCATTGGTGTATATGTCCATCTTTATGCCAGTATAACATAGTTTTGATTACTGTGGTTTTGTAATAACGTTTCAAATCAGAAAGTGTGAGATTTCCAACTTCATTCTTACTTTGCAATATTGATTTCGCTATTTGGGGCACCTTGTGATTCCATATAAATTTGAAGATCAGCTTTTCCATTGCTGCAAAATACGTTGCTAAGATATTGAAGGAGATTGAATTGAATCTGTAGATTGCTTTGTGTAGTATTGACATCTTAATAATCCACACAGAGTCCACAAGAAAACTATACTTAATAAAATTCAGCAAAGCTGCAGGCTACCAGATCAAAACACCAAACTCAGATGAATTTTTATACACCATCAATGAATAATCTGAAATTTAAATTAAACATCAATTCCATTCACAATAGTATCTAAAAGAATAAAATACCTAGGAATAAACTTATCCAAGCAAGTGAAGGACTCGTATAGTGAAAATTACAAAACACTGATGAAAAAAAAATAAAGCAAACCTAAATATATAACAAGACATCACAAATTTATGGATAGGAAGACTTAATAATATTTATCTACTTTTAAAAATAATAACACTAAATTTTAATCTCTTTCCCCATTTGTTCCTTCTGTAAAACCTATTACACTGGACCTTCTGTTTGTATTTTTTATACCTCAGTCTCAGAGTTTCTATCTCTTTATTTTTCTGTGCTAGATATTCCCCATCTTTAATAATTGTCATTTGAAAATACAATATTGTAAATTCATACATATCCCAAACGTTCTACATTTCAGGTCAATCATTTTCAGATTCCTTCACTGCAAATAACTCAAAGAATAACATAAATGCAATCCATTCACACTCTATAATGAGCATATTTTTTCTTATGCTACTTTAATTTTCTCTGTTGGGGTTACATTTTCTACTCATGCTGATTTATCAAATGGGCTTTAATGAAATTCTATTATTCTATACAATTTACATTTTAGTTCTATTTATCTTTTCCTTTTTAGTGTTTTCTTTAAATCCGTGGAAATGTGCTTAAAATATTTTTAGTATGTGCTTTATCGGGCAGCAGTCCTCTCCAATGTGTTCCTCATTGTATCACTAACTATCATAATGCTTGGTACAATGTGGATCTTAAATACACACTGCTGAATATTTGTATATTGGTATTAAGCATGTATTTGGGATGACAAAGTATAACTTTTCCAAAAAGAGAACCTTACTGTTGTGGAATTGACACAGGTGGATAATCTGTTATTTTCCCCCTTTGCCGATTTTGCAGTTCTCAGTCCTGGCCCCAATGTTAAATCAGTGCTACAGTCTCCCAAATATGGCTAGGTGTTGATGATACGATCAGGTTAATGTTAGCTAGTATTGCCCAAATGAACTTGTTTTGTTTTGCCTTATTAGAATTTTCCCTTGTCCATTTTATAACTTATTCTCAAGAAGGAGATTGTTATTTTCTATAAAAGTTTCTCTATTATAGGACTTTAGAGCCACTATTATATACTGTCCATCATGTCCATAATCATAAAGTTATGATTTTAAAATCATAATCATTTCAGGAATCAACTAGGTTTCTCAATAATGTTTTATGACAATTGGAATGAAATGTATATAATTTGAAGGAAAGGCTGCTTTCCTTTGTTCTTTTGTAACACTTCCCCAAAGCAAGTCATTTGTCTTTTGTACTTGTCAATGAGATAAGCACTTGTTAAGGTGAATTGACTTGTGAATGCCTTCATGGTATTCACTGACTGTCTCTGAGACATTCAGACTTACAGATTTCATAATTACAGTGGAATATGACTAGGTAGATGCTATTCCACTTCTTTTGAGAATAGCTTGCTATCCTTTTAACATTACAATTACATCTCTTAGTATCTTGTCCTCGTCTTATTTTCCTTACTTTTAGTAACAGGGAAAGCCAAACCAAATCTAGCATTGGCATTGGTCTGAAGGATTTTTTTAAATTCCAAGCATAAGTACCCAGTGACTGGTAGCATGGAAGTGTCCTAAACCATCATTTTTTTTTTTTTTTTTAAAGATTTATTTATTTTATTACATATCTCCCCTTCCCCCCGCTGCGGCGACGCGCCGAGAGTGGTCACTGCGCAGGCGCGGCTTTCCCCGCTTGTGGGCGGTCTCTGCGTCCGTTCACGGCCGGCGCTTGCTTCAGTTCGTGGGTGGCTGGCTGCGCTCCATTCGCGGGCGACCTGCCCTGCCCGTGGCGGCTCTTGCGCTGTCCGTGGCAGCTTCTTGCCCTGCCCACGGCGGCTCCGGCCCGCCCATGGCGGCTTGCCATTCTCAAGGCGGTCTGCCCGCTAGGAGAGGTTCCCGGGAATCGAACCCAGGGCCTCCCATGTGGTATGCCGGCGCCCTATCCACTGGGCTATCCAGCCGGCCCCCTAAACCATCATTTGTAAGGATGAATCAGAAGCATGGAGAAGGGGACACAAAGATGGGTCTGTGTGAGTGCTGTACATCGCGGAGATCCCACCAGAAACACGAACAAGTCTCTGCCGGGTGTAGTTATCCGTAAAATGATCCTTACAAACTCTTGTAGCTCAAAGGGGGACTGTCTGTAGAACCTATTCACAAAGGTAAAAATTCTTATAAAGATTATCAGAGGGAATACAATTGTTAATTGTGCTGCAAAGTTTTAAGACAAACACAATGTTAAAGAGAATGTTTCCCTTTCGATGGGGAGGGTGGAGAATAACAAAGGGAAACTGATCCTAATGGCAACAAAGAGAAAAAGGTGTATGAGGGAGTTGTCAGGCAGGTACTTCTGCAATTTCTCTCCTTTATTGGATCACATGTCTTTGTTGAGCCTCCTTTTACTGTGAATAATTAGTTTGAAAGTTTAACAGTGTTTTGTTTAAGTATTTGAAATATTTGGGCTGGGAATAAATGAAGAAAAGTATAGGGGTAAATGTAGTGACAAAGAAATGTGCCATTTAATTTAATCCTTCTCTCTCTCTGCCTATTCTAAAATTAATTTGTATTGGAAAATGACTATTACCTTTCCATTACCTGGACTTCTCTAAAAGAGGACATAGTATAGAATTCACTGTAACTAAAGTAGTTAAGCACTTTTTATTGGTCACCTAACATGACACAGAAATGTTCTGATTCTCAAAAAACTGATAACATTGTCATTCGTCTTCATGATATTTATCATCATGCACCTTTTTTCTAAGAGAATTTGGTTTTCTGAAAGAACGTGCTCCAAAATGTCCTTTAACCCTATAAAGGGAAAATGAACAGCAAAATTGGGAATTGTGTTCTTTAAGATAATCAGCACCAGTTATAACTTATTAGTCCTGGATTTTAGCTTGGCAATTAATGTTAAGTACTTGACAATCAATTTAAACTGCAAATAGCTTTTCTTCAGCTGTTTTATGCTGAATCTCAGACAGGGGAATGAGTTAAAGTTAATACTGCCACTTTCTAGGCCAGTTCAGTGGCACAGGTCTGTTGCTGTGATGAGACTACCAGTTTATCTACAGCCCAACTGGCCAGCTAAGTATGCGGAAGAAAGACTTACAAACCAGACCGACAGGGACCCAGGCTGTGCCACAAGCACCCTAACAGAACAGGTGCGGGCGAGACTTAAGAGCAGTCCTGTTCCTTAGGAAGTCATTTTAAGAATGAGAACTTCCTACTCCACAATGGCAGGCATATATACATACACATAAACTTGAAGATTTGACTTAACAAAACATGGGGAAAAGCATTTTTCCTTTAATCTCATTAAGGAGGCTTGATACCAGAAGCCATTTGTTCTATAGAAGAACACAAAGAGACACGGGTTTGCCAGCACATATGTATTACTTTAACGTGCACTATCTTTTTAAAATTCTCCTTCGTAATTAGTCTGGTGGAATACTGCCAACACTCCAGAGCATAGCTAAAGCATAAGACAAACAAACCTGCCACAAATTTATATTAAGAGGGTTAGTTAACAAAAATTACCTTATAACATATATTAGCATTATGTAGATGAATGGCATATGTTCACAGCTAAATCCTGGGCAGCCTCGCTCCGTGAAACCCATTCACCTTATCACCAGATGTTGAACTATTATTTTTCCTCTTAAGGCAGGGAAGACATTCCTGCGCTGTCTTCCTGCCCTTCTGGGGCTATTTTCTCTCCATGGACTGGTGGTAATACTGAAGCATTCTTCTCGAATTTTCCTTTATTGAACTCGTCCCTCTAACCCTCTCCTCCCCACCCCCCTCTACTGGAATTGCCTCCATCTTCTTGATGGCGTTAAACTGTGATCTTGTTTCACTTCCAGTCTTCCAGGAGGCCAGACCCCTCTCTAAGCTGACGAGATGAAATTTAACCTTTTCTTTGATGGAAGTCATGTTGCTTGTTTTTAGGTTGTTCTTCCACGGTTTCGCCCTTTTCTAGAGCCATTTCTTTTTTTTTTTATTTTGATTATTTATTTATTTTTTTAAATTAATTATTTATTTATTTTTTATATATCTAAAAAATGTATATTTTTTAGGATACATTGATTACACAAATGTTACACAGAGATTCCAGGAGTACACATATGCCACCCCCCCCACCCCTCCCACAACCCCCCACATCCTCCTTCTACCCTCTTGTGGTTTCTGTTCACTCGAACTTTCGATGACCATTTGGCATCATATTATACCTACCAGACTACAGTATATTTTATGCTTGTTATATGCACAACCACAGAAGCAGCTACTGAAAAGGTTAAAACTTCTGCTTCTAAATATATTTGACTCTAGCACATTGTGACTAGCTATAAAGATAATTGCTATGTCTCATCCATGTGCTATAAGATTAAATATGATTAATCAAATTCTGACAGCAGACATGAAAAGAAATGAATATGTTCAGCATTTCCTTCGCTCTTAGTTTTCATTTAAGACAGTGTTTCTCAATCTTTTTTCTCATTATGCTTCCCAAAGGAGACTTTTGAGACATATTTTCTTCCTAATTACCCTTCTCATGAAATTTTAATGCCTCAGATATGCTGTACATCTGTTTATACACGTTATGTATTCCATGCTTCATACGTAAAGAATATTAAGTTATTTTTTTCACCCTCCAAAATCAAATTCTGCCCTCTCAGATACCCAAAAGAATGCAAGCTCCAAGGTAAATATTTGTAGGAGCACTCATTAGTACCTCTGTCTGAGGCTAATATTTCTATTCTCATCACTTAGTATCAAATGGAGCAGCAGATGAAAATGGGACAGAATCACTGGGTCTTGTGAGGGAGAAGTAACACCTTTTTATGCACCTAGCTATTTATAAATGTTTGCATAAAGACTGGAGGCCGAACTATGTTCTCTTTTATTATATGAATTTCTTTTCAAACACACACCTATAGTCACTGTAAACACATTCAAATTTGTGTCAGATTTCTTTTCCACATCTGACACAAAGGCCAGGTTTCTGTTCCATTTTCTATTTGAACATTACAATAACTTACGTTTTTATTTCACTCATTTAACCATTTTGCTTGAAATCTTTCACTGTTACTATTATTATCGCGGCTCAGTCAGAGAAGAGTTCTATAAGGGTGCAATTTATGATAGATAGCTAGATAGCTAGATAGCTAGCTAGCTAGATAGATAGATAGATAGATATAGATAGATGATAGATAGATGATAGATAGATGATAGATAGATAGATATAGATAGATGATAGATAGATAGATAGATAGATAGATAGATAGATAGATAGATAGATATAGATGATAGATAGATGATAGATAGATAGATGATAGATAGATAGATAGATAGATAGATAGATAGATAGATAGATAGATAGATGATAGATAGAATGCTTCTCTTTTGCCCAAATTGCTATAATGATAATATTTGCCAAGAAAAACTGTGCCTCAGATGGATTCCCTGAGGGAATGGCTCCTTATGAGATACTTTTCAGTTTGTCTGAAAACTTTGCCTGGGACCTGAACATCAGCCCACCATAGCAGACCTCCACCAAAGAGAAATGCCCAGCTACCAGAACTCTGTACCGCCACCTTCCCCTCCCTCATTAACCAGGATGTGCCTTGGGGCAATCCTTTCAGAAACTTGATGCTGATTGTGGAGACCACACATCGCTTTCTTCTTATACTTCATTCCTAGTACTTACAAAGAATTCTAGCACTACGCTTTCCTCGCCTCGCTCTCAGCCTCACCTCTCACACCATCTCCTACTGCCTCCCGCCCTCACTACTTTTTCCACAGTGCCGTCTGGAAAGTCGTCTTGGTGAACAACTTTCCCACCCTCCCCCACCCCCATATGCCACCTTCAACAGAATATTCTCACCCTTTCCGATGAAGAGAACTGCATTCTCTCGATATCAACAACCCTTGAAGAGCAGGCAACGAGCTAGGTTCAGTGCCCTCCTTGCTTCTTTTTTCCACTTCCAGACCATTCCTTTTCAATCTTGCTTTGAAGCCACTATCCTTGGCCGCTCACCCTTCTTTCCTGTTTAGATGTGTCTTATGCCTACATTGTCGCCACTCCACGCTTTCATCTAAGAATCGGGCTGCTGGTTCATAGTCTCCCTCTCTATCACCAGGTCTGCCATAATCCTAAGTGGCTTCAAGGCCCAACCCCTCATCCCCCTGACCTCCTCACCTTCACTAAGTATCTTTCCATTTAACGTCAATCACCCACCTCCATGGATATATCCAGGACTCCGTCAAAATATGAAATTTGCTCCAGAATTTAAACAAATTTCAAACACCTCAACATCTAGGGTCAATTTCAGATCTCTTTCCTTCTCCTAGCTTTTAACATTGAATTGTACATAGAAGGAACACACTCCAGTTATTTCATTTGGAAGTAGATACATCACAAGGAAAATAAGGTGCTCAAAACATTGTTGAAGGACTGGCAGAGGCAGCTCCAGGCTGAACATCACTCAAAGCTAGCAGCCTCATGAGTTACTTGATAAATGAATCAAAGCAGCCTACTCAGATGTGGTATATACTTCTGCCATAATTCAAAGAAGTCTACCCGGTATCTTCTCTTTTTCAGTGGCAGGAAAACAACTTGTCTTTCACTTTTAAAGAGACAACCATGTCCCAATCCCTGCATGCCCAGAAACCTTATTGAAGTTTTCTGGGGCTTATTTCCTGTTATCCGGCATTATATAAAGGCATCTGCTTTTTCCTACTTACCTATTCTAACAGCATCGGCCATCAGTGTACTGAACCAGCAGGATGCCTTGTGGGATGCTAGAATAGCTGTGTTCTCACAGGCTTAATTATGGCACTAGGATTTACAGTTGGATCTATTCTTGTGGTGAGATGGCAGAGATCACTGCCAGATGAAATTGAATGCATCTGGTTTTCTATCTCGATGGGTATATAAAAACTTTGACTTATCAGTCACAATCAAGGTACCAGAAACTGTATAGGTTTGTTCCAATAAAGAGTTGAGACATGGGACAACAGCTATAATTAGTCACCAGATGATTGAGATTGAAATAATCCATTGTCCTTTTCCAATATTTGTCCTATCAGCAAAGCTGCTACCACTGCCTGAATCAGTAAGACAGGAAAATCAGAAGGTTGGTTTTCAAAGAGTTGGCTCCAGGAAGACAGTCTTTGATGAAACCTAGGAATCAACAAGCCATCACAGCAACTGAGCCACCAGGCACCTGCTAGATATGCACTGGATACTAAATACTCTACATGTATTCCTTCAATAAGTATGGAAACAGTGATAGGAAATAGGAAATCCACTGGCACCGCAGCAGAAAAATTCAATGCTACCACTCTCCAACTTGCAAGCAGAAATTCAGAAGTGCACCTGGTTGGTGAAACAAAAGTCACATCAGGATCTCTAGCTTTAATGTTGTTGTATCCTTATAGACACGTTAGAGGGAGGGTCCAGTGGAGGTTGAGTGATGATTTTCCACATAGACCAGAACTGTCCTCAAACCTCCAAACCTGTCCTCCCAATCTCAGCAGATGACCTTACTTCTGCCTTCATAGAAAAAGTAGAAACCATCGCATGAGGAATTCCCTAAACTATCTGCCACCAAACCTAAGCTCTAAGCTGTGTCCATCCCAACGTCCTTACCATTATATTGAGGCAGAGTTATCTCCTTTTTCCCTTCCTGATTTTTTCTATATCAAACCCTGAGGTTCTTTATACTCCAGGATCACAGTCAGTGTATTATCTATCACCTCTCCCTCTTTACCTGACCCCCTTCAAAGTTTCATTTTGTTAATTTTTCTCCTAAAAATAAAAATAAAACTTCACCTGCACAACATGTCTATATCTAGCTATCAGTAAATTTCCCTCCTTCCTTTCACAGCCAGATTACTTCAGAGGACTGTACATCATCTCACTCTCCATTTCTTTTTCTAAAGTTCTTTTTTCAACGGACTGTCATCAACTTCTCATTTATCGCTTCACTAAAACTTATTCCCCAAATACTCAATAATCACAGTGGACCACTTAATCCTTAACTTTCCTGACCCCTTGGCAGAATCTGCCACTGTCGAGCATGTCTTCCTTCTTGCTTTGTATTTTTGCTCTGTATCTGGCCCAGCAGTCTCCTGGATTTCTAACTCTCTGGCCTCCATTTCCCAAATATATTTGCAGCCTTCTTTGCGTTTCTCGGATGTTGGTCTTTCTCAGTGTTCAGTCAGAGGCTCTCTCCTTGCTGTGCATATCCCATCTGTACAAGTTTACCCTCCCCCATGGTTTTGTTTGCCATCTGCATATAGTTGGTAATGTTTAAATCATTACTGCCAGCCCAGGTGTCTCCACATTAATGATGGGGAAGTAAAGAGCAAACCTAAATAACTTAGGAGCAGTGTTTTTATTGTGTGTTGTGAGGTTAAAGCCAAAATTAACTGTACACTGATACTGTACTCTATTTAATACATTTCTTTCTCAAATATCTGAACTGGATGTATTACTCAGTATTGCACAAAAACCTGAAGCATACAATATCTGAATCTGCTTCTTCATTTATCTTGCTTCTGTTTCATTTTATTTGTTTTTCCTTCCTAAACTACTCTTCCTTCCACTCCCATCCCCACCTTTCCAATGGCTCGTTCTCTCATACTTACCTCTACATCATGTGACTACTCCTGAGTCTGAAGGGCAGAGATGTATAATTCCTCTTCCACTCTTCCAGGAAAGAGCCACAAGTAAAGAAGTCAAAATATTTGGCGACCAATAAAGGAAC
>PVKH010028892.1:0-12754 GCA_004027955.1 Chaetophractus vellerosus | reverse complement strand
TTTATTTAGTCCAAGAAGACATTCAAGGAGCTACTTATGCTATTCCTTAGGGCCCACGGCAGTGTCAAAGTAAATTTGGCACCTGGAACCCACTGCATGTGAGTGTCCAGGAAATATTTACAGGTGCTGAACCAAGGAAGACTAGAGCGACCTGGCCTCACTCAAGACAGCGGGGTGGGGGTGGGGGAATTCCAACTTCAAAGGAGCAGATTCTGACGAAATCCCTTTATTTGGATTGGAAGGCTTTCTGGCGTTTTTTCCTCTGCCGAGATAGCACGAATTTAAGAAACGTGCTCAAGTCTGCTTTAAAGGTAGGGCCCGATCTCGTAGGGCAGCTGTTCTCAGGGGCAGCGGCCAAGTTCGCCCTCCGCCTTTGTCTAAAACGGACGGAGCCCTTCGGGAGCATCTCTTGACGGAGAGGGTGACGCCTGCCTCTTTGTCTGACCATGGCTTTCCCGCCCCCTGGTTCCCACTCCGGCGTTACCCAGATTGCAGACAGCCCGCCGACCTCACGTGCGGAGGACTCGGCCCCGCCCGCCGGGTTCTGAGAAAAGCGCTCCCACACCGCCCTCACGGAAGCTCCCCGGATTGGCTGCCGCGCCAGGCGAGGGCGCTTTTGATTGGTCGGCGGGTCGCCCTGGCGGGGATCTGCGCTCTCCGGGCGGGGCCTGACGCCGGGCCCGGCGTCAAGGGAGCACGTCTCTGCCCGCAGACCCTGGCCGCCGTCTGCGCCTCGCGGTGTACACAGTGCTCACCGCTCGGCAGGGCTGGGTTAGGGGTGGGCCGCAGGGAGGGCCTCGGGGCGTGGGCTCGTGCCGTTTGGGAGGTGCGGGGCTGGGGAGGAGGTCGGGGGCGCGAGGTGGCGCCGGAGGCCCAGGGACATGGCGCGACCGGACGATGAGGAGGGGGCGGCGGCGGTGCCTGGGCTCCCGCACGCGAACGGATACGTGTCGGTCCTGGGGGACGCGCCCATCGCGGGGGTGAGCTTAGAGCCGCAGGGCGGACCCAGAGCCGGCCTGGCCCTGAACGGGGGCCCTCGGGACAGCCCCGGGGCCTTGGGCGAGCCGCAGACTCTGCTGGCCCCGGAGGAGGAGACCCAGGCCCGGCTGCTGCCCACCGAGCCCGGGGAGGAGAGTCCCGGGGCCGAGCGCCCCCCAGTGCCCAGGACGGCGCTCTCCGCGCGGCGCTTTTTGGTGCTCCTGATCTTCAGCCTGTACTCGCTGGTGAACGCCTTTCAGTGGATCCAGTACAGCATCATCAGCAACGTCTTCGAGGGCTTCTACGGCGTCTCGTCCTTGCACATCGACTGGCTGTCCATGGTGTACATGCTGGCCTACGTGCCCCTCATCTTCCCGGCCACCTGGCTGCTGGACACCAGAGGCCTGCGGCTCACCGCCCTGCTGGGCTCCGGCCTCAACTGCCTGGGCGCCTGGGTCAAGTGCGGCAGCGTGCAGCAGCATCTCTTCTGGGTCACCATGGTGGGCCAGAGCCTGTGCTCCGTGGCGCAGGTGTTCATCCTGGGGCTGCCCTCCCGCATCGCTTCTGTGTGGTTCGGGCCCAAGGAGGTGTCCACAGCGTGTGCCACCGCCGTGCTGGGCAATCAGGTAACGGCCGGGGGTATAGGAGGAAATCGGGTCCTTAAAGGACAAGAAAACGTCCTAGGCCATGTGAGCTAGGCCTACGGATGGACCCTCAGGAGACATTTGGTGAGCACATGAGGTAGAGGAAATGAGTAGTCTTAAGGTATATGGCAGTCTGGGATTAAAAGGGATTTTAAACTTCTTTCTAAGGAAAGCGCTTGCAAAACCAGTTTAAAGTAAGTGCCTTTTAATCTTGCTCTGAAAATTACCTATAAAAGAAGTAACTGTATTGGCCCTTAGATGCCTAACCTTATAGAAAACTTGGCATAGCCAAATGAATGAGACTTGGGTAGGTTTTAGTTTTGTCACCAGCATATTTGCAAAAGGCAGGTGTTAGATTCTGGGGGATTTGTTTCCATTTTGACTCATTGTGCCAGCCAGCCCCTGTTTAATTCTGTGTATTAGCTGTCAGCACAGTGGCTTCTGCATAATGGGCACATAAATGGCTGCTAAATAAATATTCTGGTGATAAAGACTTATGGCACTACTGAGCCCCATTACCTGTTTTTAACAGTAAGACAATATGAAACAACAGCTTGTGGAATCCTTTGTAAAAGGATAGTTTAATTTGCCAACTCTCCTTTATGGAGTTTCTCCTAATACCATAAATTCACATTCCACTAGCATTCCTTTAGCAATACTAGGTAGAATGGGTTTTTTAACTCCAGACTGATTATTTTATTGTAATTTAAATTCTGCATATGGGATCCTGTGACACTATGTAAATTACATTGAGTGTGCATTCAGCTTGAGGGGAATCTAGTTAAAACTTCACCTGGCTCCATGCACATATTATTATATGGAGCTATGTAACAAAAGAATATTACTCTTACCTCAAGCCTGATACTTGTTTCAAGATCACAGTAAGATTTCTTTAAAATACAGAAAATGTCTAACTCTACATGCTTATTACCTTGTATTTATTTCCTTTCTCTGAAAGCACAGAAGATGGGATAGCTTGAACTGTAGGTATTATATATCTAAAATAATTTATGGCTGATACTGTGGTTGGTTGCTTCTGTATGTTTGGATAGGAGCTGTTTTCTTATAGTGTCTTACATTTAGAAAATTATATACAAGATTAATTCTTTGTTGAGTATGACCAGAATACTATCAACTCCATGTCCATGGGTTATCTATTTTATGGATAATGAAGAGAAACATTTTTTCAAATAGTACCCCTCTGAGCCTTCTTCCTACATTCTCCCTAGGTGTTCTCATCCATTCCTTGGCTCCAAATAGCTCTGCACCTGCTCATGACTCCCAAGTATGCATCTTTCTCCTAGATCATGGAATGATCATTAATATTCAACATTATTGAGTACTCTTTAAGAGCCTGGCACCATACTAAGTGCTTTACATGAATTATGTCATTTGATTTAACATTGTAAGCTAGAAACTATTAGTCTCCCTGTTTTATACCTAAGGAAACTGATACTTGGAGGGATGAAATTATTTTCTGAAGGTCACAAGCTAGTTAGTGTCTACACTGACACTCAATTCTGTCTGATTCCTGAGTCCTAGCTTTTAATACTACTTTATAGCTGCCAGATCTCTAACTTGAGAGAACCTTTTAAAACACAGATCAGATCATGCCATTGCCCTGCTTTGAATCTCCCAATCATGTTCCATAGTACTTAAAATAAAATCTAAACTCTTTACTCTGGTTTACAAGACCTTACTAATGTGAGTCATCTTTGGTTCTTTAAACAACGGTGAGTTTGCACTTGCTTGAAGGCCTTGTGGAAGGAAGCATTCCCTTTTCCTGGAACGTTCTCCTAGAATCACATGATTATGTCTGATTGTCCCTCAGCTCTCAGCTTAAATTCATTTCCAATGTCATTCAATGATATATTTTCATGATCCCATTTAGAATTGCATACTTTCTCTTATTATATCATATCTTTTTCTACTTCAATTCTCCATATAGTGCTTATCACTGTCTTGTTGTCTATGTACTTATATGTTTATATGTTTATTGTTATTTATTTCTCATCTCCTATCTCCTCCATTAGATGTAAGTTTTATGAAAATAGGCATGTGGTCTGAATGTACACAACTTCATCTCCAGCATTTATAACAGTGCCTGGCACATTGTAGCCTTGCCATAAAAATTTATTGAATAAATTGTATGAGCTTCAGACTCAGAGATACTGGCTAGCTGGTATCTTGTTTCAATTATTTTATTCAACCTTATTTTTTTTAGGTGAAATTCACATAATTTTAACCATTTTTAAGTGTTCATTTCAATGGAATTTAGTACATTCACAGTGTTGTGCAGCCATCACCTCTTTCTAGCATTTTCATCACCCCAGATGAAGACCCACTACCCATTAAGCATTCTCTCCTCCCTCCAGTCCCCGGCAACGACTAATCTGCTTTCTGTCTCCATGGATTTACTTATTCTGGATATTTCATATAAATGGAATCATACTATATATGACCTTTTATGTCTGGTTTCTTTCATTCAGCATGTTTTAGAGGTTCATCCACGTTGTAGCGTGTATCAGTGCTTCATTCCTTTTTTTTTATTTTTTTTATTTTTATTTTTATTTAACTGGGAGGTCCCGGGGATCGAACCCAGGTCCCTCCATATGGCAGACAGACGCCCAACCATTTGAGCCACATCCGCCTCCAACTTCATTCCTTTTTATGGCTGAAAAATATTCTATTGTATGTATATACCACGTTTTGTTTATCCATTTATCTCTTTGTGGACATTTGGGTTGTTTGCATTTTTTGGCTGATGTGGATAGTGCTGCTGTGAGCATTGGTATACAAGTGTGTGTTTGAATACCTGTTTTCACTTCTTTGGGGTATATACCTAGGAGTGGAATTACTGAGTCATATGGAAATTCTGCTTAAGTTTTTGAGGAACTGCCAAACTATTTTCCGTAGTGGCTATACCATCTTATATTCCCACCAGCAATGTTTAAGGGTTCTGATGTCTCCACATCCTCAGTAACATTTGTTATTTTCCTTTTTGTGTGTTGTTGAGGCTTATTATAGCTAATCTAGTGGGTGTAAATGGTTTCTCATCATAGTTTTGATTTGCATTTCCCTAATGATGAATGATGTTGAGCACCATTTCATGTACTTCTTGGCCATTTGTATATCTTCTTTGGGACAAATGTCTATTCAAGTCTCAAGTCCTTTGCCCATTTTTAAATTGGGTGGTTTGTTTTTTTTTTTGTTGTTGAGTTGTAAGAGTTCTTTATATATTCTGGATACTAGACCATTATCAAATATGTGATTTGTATATATTTTCTCCCATTGTGTAGGTTGGCTTTTCTTATTCTTATTTTGCATATACTTATTCCCCTTTTTGATTGTAAGCATCTAAAAGTCAGGGACTGTATCTTACACATCTTTATGGCAACATCAGATAGTAGGAGCTCAGTAAATATTTAATAGAAAGAGATTTGTCAGCAATTTATCTTTAACAGTACAATGTTAACAAAGATGTTAGTACATAGAGTTTTTGTTTTTTTTTTTTTAGGCTTCACAAAGCACCTTTATGTACATTAGCTGTCTTTTATTTTTTACTTTTTTAGTGAGAGGTACCAGGGATTGAACCCAGGACCTCATACATGGGAAGCAGGCACTCAACCACTGAACTATATCTGCTCCCTAATAAGAGTGGTTTTTTCGTTCATTTGTTTTTTTAGGAGGTACCAGGGATGGAACCCAGGACCTCGTATATGGAAATCAGATGTTCAACTGCTTGAGCTACATCCACTCCCCTTGCTGACTCTTTATATTCAATTAAACTGCCAATATTTTTTTTTCTCTTATGATAATTGCTCTTCTTAACAGGACTGTTTATTTTACAGCTTGGAACTGCAGTTGGCTTTTTGCTACCACCAGTTTTAGTACCCAACACACAGAATAACACAAATCTTATGGCTTGCAATATCAGTACCATGTTTTATGGAACAGCAGCTGTCTCCACGCTTTTATTTATTTTAACAGCAATTGGTAAGCGAATTATTTTCCCTAAAGCTTAAATAGATAAATGCATGATGAAAATATGAAAATAACCAACCCTGAAATTTTTATTGATATTATCGCAAATGCTATTTGCTTGTTTCATTCTTGCTGTACACTATCTTGCTCAAGTAATGTATGCTGTAACTATAGATGTATGTTATGTCCTGCTGTTAATGGTTGGGTGTAAAGAGTTTGAAAACAAAGTCATCTCATTTATTTCCCTACTAACTTTTCTTCCTGCTAACTATTGGTTTTAAACATACTACCTGCCTCCTCTTTTCCATATTCTTCTAAATGTTCTGCTTCTTATGCTAACCTAGCCAGGGACAATTCTTGTCATGCTTTGAAATGCTACAAATAGGCTACAGCCTTCCTTTTAATGATACATCATTCTAAGAATACCCAGTTTAGTATTAACTAGATCTGAAAATGTTGACCAGTGAATAGATCTTGGGCAGCAGCAAGGTGTTCAGCAGAATTTCAAACTGTGGCAACTATCTACTTGTTAGGCCACTCCAGCAAAGTACTGCTGCCACCACTCGTCACTGAGTCCTCTCGTCTGGGCCTGTCTCTTGAAGCAGTCAGTCAGAATCAGCTGCAAGCAGCCATCATCAATTTGGAAGAAGCTTTGGGAAGGTCTGCTTTTTAAGTTTATTTTTAATGGGGAACAATTTTGATTTCAGGGAAAAGAACAGATAAGCTTTATTTAAGTAACATAGCTGTGAATAGAACTATGATATTGTCCTTTAGGCACTCAATAAATCTTAAACTGATTTGAAGAGCAAAGGAACTATAAAGTTCAAAAAAGCCATCTCTGAATCATTAAAATTTGCATTTTAAATTGCATTATAGCTGGAGTTTTTTATTTTCATATTAGTTTTCACAATGGCTGTAACAGTAATGAAAGGTTCAAGTTTTATGATCTCCATATATGGATTCCTCAGTTTTCAAAGAAATGTATATATAAAGTCTTTCAGTAGTGACTGCCTTCGCAGATGACCTAGAGGATCCAGGTATAGGAAGCACACCCCACATACCTAGTTTCCCTTAAGATAATGAACAAAATTTTCCCTCGGTAGCTTATATAGAATTCTGACATGTCCTGTCTACTTGTGTTTTGGTAATTATTTTTCCCGTCGGACAGGGAGTAGCATATTAGTGGTGTGCAGACTACTGAAAAAGGACCGATTATCCCTGTACTATTTTAGAGTTTAAGAAAAATTTAAAAGGAATTTATAAATATATTTTAAAAGTCCTTAATATGCTTTTCTGGTAGGCACATTTGATTTGCTAGATGCAATATGAAATTTAGTTTATATACATTTTGTATAAAATGTACCATTCATTGACAGGAGGGATTTCTAAAGTATAAAATGCTCTTTGCTTTGGGTGTTCATATATCTTCACAAAAATTCTGGTTTTCCTTTTCCTTGTATCTTCAATTACTTGTCTCTTTGGAAGAAATGAGAGTAATAGTTTGTATGTATGAGACATATATGATAAATATGCATGTGTATATATACTATATATGTATATATATGTGTAAACTGCTATAAATATATTTTTATTTGTTAAAGAAAGAGGACAAAGAATGGTAATGATAGGTGTGGCCATTGGCAGATCAATCTGTGATATTCGGGAAATTAAAAGAAAGCAAACTATTTATGTACTCATGTGGCTTATGGGTATAGAGTGGAAATGGAAAAATAAGAATGGAATTTTTAAAAAACGGTCCATTGTCAAGTTTTACTTGGTGGCCTATATGACATCAAGTATAACATAAGAACACGATAATATGTAGTCATGATATGAAGGTCTTCAGTTGAAAGTTGTGATGTTTAACAGGGAATTTACTTGTTTTCTTTATTCAGATATTTGCTGATGAGGAAACTATGGATTATTTTTGAAAATATTTAATTACTTAAAGTTCCTTAGTTACTAAAAGTCTTAAAAATTTGACAACCCTACTTCCCTATAACTTTCACCCATGAATAATTTGGAAATCAAACCAAATCTAATAAAATAATTTAGTTTTGCTGATGCTTTTTATCAGCATGACAAATATTAACTGGTACTCACTAGTCTTCCTAAAATACTTTATTGGGTTCATGCCACGTATCTCTGTTCCACGTTAAATAACACCTATGTTCATCCAACAAATATTTATTGAACTGACATATGCCAGGTACTATTCTAGGACCTGGAGAAACAATAGCGAACCAGAGACAGAAATCCCCTTCCTCATGGAGCTTACATGCAGGTGTAATCCATCTAGTGTTTCTAGGAATTAACCCGAGTTTTCCGCTGAATTTCACTCTAATACCCCATTCTTATTGGCAGAACTAAAATATAATCTCTAACATTTGATTTTTCAGTATGTGCCAAACATGTTCAAAGGTATCTGGCTTGCTTTAGCTCATTTAATCCTCACAAACCTATGAGACTAGGTACTGATATCCTCCCCATTTTAATGAGAAGGAAACTGAGGCATGGAATTTAAGTAAATTTCAGTAATTACCAAATTAGTAAATAGTAAATACTGAAGGTGAGATTTGAGCTTAGGCAATCTAACTACATGCATAAAATGTTATATATAAAATATATAATTCTAATTTTTACTTATTTGTGCCAATTCAGATTCCTCTTGAGTAAGTGGTATCACTATTATCATTGAAAACTGTTCTTGTGTAGCAGAGCAGCAAACCATATCACCTAAGTGTGTCCATTAAAACCCTTACCATCCTAATTCATTAAAGTGAGCAGATGACAGAAACCAAAAGCATCAGTAGGAATGGCCATCAGAATGCTTAATATTAATGTTCTTAAACACGAGTTTGTAACATGTATGCATAATTTTACTTTTGATTCTTATAAAACAAGATATCTTTATAGAGACTGCTATTATAAACTTTTAACAGGAATATATTTTACTTAGTTCACCACAAGTTCTAAGCCCCCGAGGTAAAGTCTCTGATTAAAAAAATATATATTCTTTAAAAACAGAATTATGTTTCATATAACACTCAATAATTAGAAAATTCTATTATATATTTTATGCCATGTAATACTCATAACAGCTTGTTATTTCCATATATGGATGAGAAAGCTGAAGTCTAGAGATGCGCGTTGGCTGCCTCAAAGTCATTGATGGGACAGAGGCAGGATTCAAAACTACATTGTGTTATAATAATTTAATGTATATAAAATCTGCCTTAGTCACACAGCCAAAATAATGAAATTGAAAGATAATGTTACTATTATCTGATTTCAGTAAGTAGAAATGGTCCTAAACAGCAATTGATTTATTTATCCTATTTACCTGTTTATCATGGGAGAAAAAGTTTGTCATGCCCATGAATCCTTTGAATACTTTATATGCCTAATGCCAGGGATGGAGAATAACTGCTTCAGTAGTTGATTATTTTATTGGGGCAAGTGTTTAGTGGGAAGAGAGTAGAAAGGAGCTGCTGTTTCTCAGCTTCAAAGGAGAAAGAAAAGGCCATATTTTACCCCTTTCAAATAGCAGTGAAACCTAAGCACTGTGACAGACCAGTGGTGTTTTGTTCAACTCTTCTTATTTTTTCATCTCAACTTCAGCTTGATATTATTGCAGCATATAACTGATAGGTACTGGTCTGATTTTCCCAAGAGGGCAGTTGACTACCTGAGACCAAAGGATAAGATGATACCCCTATTCAGTGAGTAAATCTAGTGGAGTTGAAGATTAATAAGGAGTGTTTTCATTTTGCATTTTGAGTTTGGATTTGGACCGTTTAGTCTTTTATTTTTCCATGGTAAGAGATTTAAGACTTATTAAATATACATGAGGCCTTGTAACCATAGTTTCTAGATTCCGAAACGTTTTTTTTTTTACAATTGTGTGAGTTCTCTATTACCAATGTTAATAAAAGAAGTATCTCCCATCTAACTAGGATACAAGAGATTTTCAGGAAAGGACAACAGACCTCCTCAACAGTGCAAGGAGCTGATAGGGCTAAAGGAAGAGGAGGAATTGCAACAACTTAAACATTTTATGTCTGCCAGTGCTCCAATGTAAGGATATTAACAGTAAATATTTATTAGTTATGTCTCCTCTTGAATTATTTATGAGACCTGTAAAAATAGAAATATTGTTTTCGTTTGATAAGCTTTAGTTATAGAATAATTAACCAATGTTTTGGTCAACAAAGAACTTTAAATTTTTTGCAGTAATCATGAAAATTAGAGAATTATTATTACATGGAAGTTGTAAGGGTCATTTCTTCCTTACCTAGTAATTCTCAAACCTGGCTAGGTATTGATAGCATAAGGAGACTTTTATTTTAAATACAGATTCTCGAGTTCCATCCTGGAGATTCTGATTCATTGAGCCTTGGGTGGAATCACAAAATCTATGTTAATTTTAAACTTCCATATAATTCCAATGGCAGCCAAATCCATCAGATGTAGTCTGTCAGCTACAATCTCCAGACCAGGCCTATATTTAATCCTTTTTGGGAGAAAACAAAACAAAACACTTTTTTTTTTAAGCGAAAGAAAAAGAAGAAGTTCTAATCTTCTAAAAAATATTACATTTACCTTCTTCTTTTTTGTTTTTTTGTTCTGTTTTGTTTTTTGTTTTGTTGTTGTTGTTAGGGCAGTAAAAAGAATTTATTGAGAAATGGGGGAAAAGAACAGAGCTTACTGAGAAATGGCAGAGAAAGATGGAAATATGTACCAAGATTTGATGTGGGCTCCTCTCAGCAGAGAGTCCTTTTTTTTTCTTTTTAAATTTGTCCTATTTAATCAGTTCTGAAGTGTACATTTTTGTTTTTATGAAACCAAAATGCCTCTAATAATAAATGGCAACTAACGTTTATAACAATTGAGATACAGTTATGTGAAAACCTTCTATTGATGCCTGGTAAGATCATTGAGTGCTGGCATCAGAGCATCTTAGAGTCAGTGAAATACAGTATTTCTATTCTCTTTTAGTTATAAATTTTTGAGCCAGTACTAAAACTAGAATTTAATTTCTAACTTACCAAATTTTAACTGTTTAGATCTTTTATCTGTCTTGGACTACCTTACCCTACAGAAATCTTTCCCTAACCATCTGTTGCAGGGAATTAGTAGATCCTTCCCTTCCCAGCAACTGGTCATCTCTAAATGGGTAAGAAGGCTCTGAACTCTAACTCCATAGAAGTGGACAAAACAGAGTATCGGGAACCATATACTATACTTTTATGTCTTTTGGCTCTACCACTACCTTTTCCATATGCAGCCAGAGTGAAGTGAGCAAGAAACACCAGGTCTGCTCTTATGAATCACATTTCAGAAGATACTAGTTATTCACTCAAAACAGTTTTCTAAAGAAAGTTTAGTTATATAATGGCATGCTTGTATCTGCTGTTTATCTCTACAGTTTGAACTGAATTATAAATATAATTGAGTACACAATGTAATAAAGTTAAACTTGCTTAACTCAAAATAGGATAATTATATAACAAGTTTGTGGCATATTATTGGTGGTTTTCTAATTCATTTATGTAAGTTAGCCAAATCTCTGAGCTATAGTCAGTTTCAGAGGGTGAGGTGATAATTCCAAACTATTCTTCACTTAGGAAATGGTGAAAATGAAAAGCCTTATAAAGACTTGCATTACCTCATTAAACTTAAATTGAATTCAGTTCGCTCACTAAGAGAGATAAATATTTGTAATTAACATTCCATGTGTGTTCCTAGCATTCAAAGAAAAACCTCGGTATCCTCCAAGTCAAGCCCAAGCAGCTCTCCAAAACAACTCCCCGGAAGAGTACTCCTATAAGAAATCAATAAGGAATATGTTTAAAAACATTCCTTTCATTCTTCTGTTGATCACTTATGGTAAGTAGAAGGTTTTTTTTCTTCTTTCTTTGATGAGATAACTATGTAAGCCTTTGAGTATTGTAGATTCTTTTCATTTAACCTAGCGGTTTGAACTTTACTTAATGGGCTAGGTTTGCTAACGCTATAAACATAATTACAGGATAGTTTATAAGCTTGAAGTTTGAAGTAAAAGCGAAATTTCAGGATGGATTTTCTTACATGTTTTTTAAAAAGCTGCAAATAGAGAAGCACTGTCTTCTTTTATGAGTTCTCCCAGGACCATAATTATGACTCTCATATGCATGTAGGAAATGTCTGTGGTATTCTCGTTCCTCATCAACAGTTTCTTTCTTTGACTCTCTGCAAACTGGCATCTGTTTTGACTACTCAATCAAAACTACCTTACTCAATTCTAACTTTAAAAAAGTCTCATCCTCCTAGATCTTTCAGGATAGCCAACAGACATTCTTCCAAACACTGTAGCTTTGATGGCGGGCACCAGCACATTGGGTTCTCTCTAGAGTTTTCTGACAGTTTATTCTTTGTTTCTTATGTTAGCACTGTGTTCATTAGCCATCAACACCTCTATCAACACTTCTATCTTGCCTTCAGTTATAGACTCCCTGCTGTTCTCTTTACATTTTTTTGGAAGTGCACACCCTAGGACATAATTGGTTTACAACTTGTACCAGATTTTGCTTTGAACTATATTCTGATGCTCTTACCAGGATTACTTAACTGTTTAGGTTTTTTAAAAATGGAAATTGTTGAACACAAAAATAGAACATTAAAAAGTTTGCATGAATCTTCAGTGTTAAAAAAACAAGTGCCCATTGGTTGGCTGTTTTTCATTCATAGTAATATCTACTTTGAAAAACTTACCAAGAATTTAAAGAATTTCATGGAAAACTTGGTAAAACCAAGTTTTTCTATGACATTAAAAAATGTACAGGGGCGGGGTGGATGTGGCTCAAATGGTTGGGCATCCATCTCCCATATGGAGGGCCCTGGGTTCGATCCCTGGGACCTCCCAGTAAAAATAAAGGAAAAAAAAAATATATATATATATATAGAAGATGTGCAGGCCTCCAGGCCCTGCGAGCAGGTGCGCTGCCAGGCCCTGTGCACAGATGCGCCGCCAGACCTCGTAAGCAGGTGAGCCTCCTGGGCCCCGCCGAGCCACACAGCAAGATGATGACATAACAGGAAAGTGACACAAGGGAGAACCAAGACAAGACGTGCCAAAAAACCAGGAACTAAGGTGGTGCAGGTAGTAG
>PVKH010028891.1:0-12754 GCA_004027955.1 Chaetophractus vellerosus | reverse complement strand
CTTGCCTGCCACCTCTCCATATAGGAAGCCAAGGGCATGACTACTGGTGGGTGGTGACAGGCACACAGTGGGCAGAGCCCTATCTTTGGCCAGAGGGAGGTTGGAGCACCAGTCCCTGCCATGTCCTCAATCTGCAGCTGCCCATCAGCAAGCTTCCCTTTAGCTCCCACTATAGGAGGGGACACAAGGAAAGGGGAGTCCCAATGGCCAAGCACTTAGCACTTGTGGCCTTCCCACCTGGCCTACCTCTGCACCCTTCTCCAACTGAAGGGACAGTCTTGCCTTGGGCCAGAAAACACTATTACATGAGGGATGGACATTACACATTTTAGAATGTGGAAACTTGGTCAGGGCAGTGGAACTATAAAGACAGCAGCCAACTTTCTCCCTTGTCCACTCCTGGAGGAAATTCTCCCTCAGAACAGCTTGTGGGCATGACTCCACCACCAGTGGGTTTTTATAGACTGGAGCTTTGTTTCAGCTCTGCTCACGGATAACCTCCTGGCTTCACGCAGCTATAAGGCTGTGCTATGGACTAGTCGCAGACTCAACTGGCAGCTAGCCCTTCCTCCTAAGGCGAGGATGCAGTGGGACATGGTTTGTAAGGCCTGGCCTAACATTCCCACAGGGCAAGGCCGAGAGCGAGCCTGCCAAACCTAGCTCGTCACCTTGGCTACCACAAGCTGCCCTAATTGCAAAACATCACACTAACCACCCCAAAAGCCACCCACTGGTCAGGAACGGGAGGCTGGCTGGCTGGCTGAGGGATAAGGCGCAGTGCAACAGAAGAGACCAGTCAACCTGAGAGGAGCTGAAGAACACACACACAGAGCAGCTCTGGGGCAGTTGACCTCTTAGCTTCTTCCAACTCTGGGAGCCAAAGCAAATCTCTGAGCTCCAGAGGAGGAAAATTGGCTTCATTCCAGACTTTTAATCTGGAAAAATGGGTGAAGGGTAGCCTGGGCCTCTGAGAAACCAGCCTGTCATCACCAATCTTTGCAATGCAAAGCATTTCTTTCCCCAACTCTATTATTCAGAATGGTTTGCTCCCAAGGTACTGATTTCAAAAAGGAAATGTACCAGGTATACCAATCAACAGAGATGGAACACTACAGACTCTTGAGTTCAATCCTTGCTGGGGGAGGAGGATCCATCTACCTTGTGAAAACACTAGGCAGAAGAGTCAAAGAGTTCTGGAGTCAAGACTCTCCTACTTTTCCTCGTGCTGACAGCAAAATACTGGGCAAGTCTCACAACTCTTACTTCTAAGCCCAGGTGTGCAGAGTCTCAGTACTTGACATTATGCTCTCTTCTAGAAGTAGCAAGTCTGGCTGGTAGGGAACCACCCTGAGGGGTAGGGGAAGAAGTCTGTTCACTTCCGTCTCCAAAATACTAGAGGTGGGGATGGCATCCCCCCCCGGGCTCTCAACCTATAGAGCTAGCCCAGTCTCCAAGCAGGGCCAAGATGCCCTGGGACTTCGCTGGGGGGAGGGAGGTATAGGCATGGGGTGCTCACCTGTCTTGAGGGCTGCAGAGCCCTGCCCCTTTACTGGGCGGCAGTAGGAATATAGAAGAAGCTAAGCTCACCAAAATCCTATTGGTTAATGTTTCTAGGACATTTCCTAGAAACATTTTAAGTAGACTACCAAACTACCTTTTCTCAATTAAAAATTCATTAAACTGCTAAATCCCCTCCCATGCACTTTTCCTTGCAAATCAGATATTTGTATAAACAAAAATAGAAAAAAAAAAGATTTTCCAAATGGAACTTGCTTTTTAAGTGATGAAGACATGCACTTGGGGGCAGGGTTCTCATTTGTGTTTTGAAATCCCAAATTGATGAGCATGATAAACTGTTATTGCTGGCACTGGCTTTACCCCAAGTAGCACGGTCTGACTCTACTCTGAGTCCTTGGTGGGTACCCCCAACCCTGCCCTAACCCCCACCCTTTCCCTTTCCATTGACTTGGGACAGCCCTTGTTGACATGCCAATCACAGTGGGAAGGGGGAGAGGTGGGAGGTCACAGTGCATGGGGTTCAAGGTCACAGTGGGTGGAGCAAGGGGGATCACAGTGCAAGTAAGTTAGGTCGTTCCCTCTGCTCAAGTCCAGCTGTCTGCCACGGCAGCGCGACCCATAGCAGACGACCCAGAAGGCGGTGACGGCGGCAGCGACGGCATCCTTTCTTGCCCACATTTATCTGCGCTGTTTGAAGCCTTGTGACCCATCGGGACCCAAGGGCTGTCTGATCACATTATTGGGCTGCCTGCTGTCTTCGGGTTGGGAGATCCTGGTTGGCCTGAAGGGAAGAAGATCAGAGGAAGGCTTGAAAAGGGATATAAAAGATGTCCCCAAATCTCACAACCAACCACCTTGCAGCTGGGGCGGAAGTCATAATGGCTATCAGCCAACTCTGGTTCCCTGAGCTGCTTCTTTGGCAAACACACTTAGGGCATCTCCAAGTTGGAAGACCCCTGCAGGCATATGGGGCTGGTGGTCCATCTCCACCTCCAGCAGCTACCGCATTCCCACCCCCCAGTCTGGCTCTCCACCATTCATTTATAGGACAGTGCTCAAGGGCCCAGACTGTCCAGAGGCAGTGACCATGGACAGCACAGGCTCCATAGACCCTAGTGACACAGATTCTCCAGAACGTTGGGCCATGGCGAAGAGCCCTAACCAAGAGCTCAGCAGTTATAGGGTACCTGCCACTTCTGCCCCTTGGCTTCTCTCCAAACCATGTGGTTGATGGTTGACTCAAATTGCTATGGAAGGTAGTGAATGTGGCTCAAGTGGGTTGAGTGCCTGCCTCCCCCAGGGAGGTCCCAGGTTTGGCTCCTAGTGCCCACTGAAAAAAAACAAAAAAATAAGCAAAACAATCGAAAAAACTAACCCAGGGAAGCCAATGTGGCTCAGTGGTTGAGTGCCGGCTTCCTACATACGAGGTCCCGGGTTCAATCCCTGGCTCCCAGTACCTCAAAAAAATTGCTATGGAAGACTAAAGGAAATGGACTTTTCTCACTTTGGAAAGATGAAGGTTTAGATGAGAGATAACTGACGTCTACCAAAATAATGAAAGGATAGAAAGAAGGGACACAGATTAGTTCTTCAAGTCCCAGAATATCAAACTAAGGAAACCTCTCAAAGTTAGAGATTGTTTTAATAAATACTGCTTTACTGGAGGTGACAAAATTGCATAATACAATTACTAGGACTGCAAAAAACTGAAAATCCAAGAGTTAAAAAGAATTTAAAAAAATTCATAGAAACGGGGGGCCGGTTGTAGCTCAATTGGTAGAGCGCCGGTTTACCACGTGGGAGGCCCTGGGTTCGGTTCCCGGGGCCTCCTTGAGCAGGCAGACCGCCTTGAGAAGGCAAGCTGCCATGGCAGGGCAAGCCCCCGCAGGCAGGACAAGTTGCCCGCGAGCAGGCAAGGCTGCCGCCCGATGAGCTGACTCAGTGGGTTGCTGCAACGGGGTGGGGACAAGCAGACACAGAAGAACGCAAAAATCAACACTGCAAGAACAAGCAGAAAGGGGGGATATATTTAAAAAAAAAAAAAAAATCACAGAAACATCCCAGTGAAACCCAGAAGATGACAACTTCTGATCTCTTATTGAGCCCTTCCACTGGGCCTGGCAGGGTTCTCAGCACTCTATGCTCATTTAGTCACTTAATTCCAACAACTTGATGAAGCTGGTACCATCGTTTTCCCCATTTTTCAGATAGACAACTAAGGCAATGAGACGTTAAGTAGCTAATAAGTGGCAGAAGTTTTGACTCCAGGGTCCATGCCTTTAATCTTTATGCATATGCAACACTGCCCCTTTCCAAATTATCCCTGGCCCCTGGACCAGTACAGTAGAGACAATTAACTAGCTCCAGCCAGGCCAGGATTGGCAGCTAAAGCTGAAATGGTTCCAGCTTAGACTCTGTCTGCTTCTTGCTGCTCTACACACAGCCAGGCCATGGTCTGACTCCTCAGATTGGATTAGAAGAGTGGTCTATGGTCAGCCCTGCCAGCTACACTCACCTGTCGAGGATGGGTTTCTCCTGCTCCTCCTCAGGGCTGGCACTGCCCAGGATCCGCTTCCGGGCCTCGGCGTACTCTGCCTCCCGCTGTGCTAGGGACTTGACTGGAAGGGCTGGCCTGCTGGTGGAGTTGGGGCTGCTGACCACACCGTTGCTGGTGGGCCTCTTGAGGATGCGGATCTGTGGAGGGGGCCCAGTGGGAAGGCTATCGTCCTGAATCACAATGGGCACTTTGGGAGGAGATTTGGATTTCCTGCTGACAAAAAGCAAACACAGCTTCACCAATGCTATCCCTTCACTACAGAGGCCCTTCCATGTCCCACTCACCCACCCCTCATCACTTTCCTCTCCCTCCTCTGGCTGCTGACCAGACATCAAATCTCCACTCCTCAAGAAGGGCTTCTCGAAGGAGCAAACACGCCACCAGCTCACACAGCCCACAGGAACTGCTCCTCACACCTAACCCCTGGCCAGGGGGCTAGAGCACCACCTCATTCTGAGACTTCTATCTCCACGTCCATTACGATCATATCAATCACTGTTTGACCCCTGTGGCAAAACACTTCACCAATGACTTCAGTTAAAATCCCAGCTTCCCTAAACAGACCAGAATGTGACAGGCTGGTGAGGCAGGAACCCTTTAGCTTGGGAGCAGGAAAAATGTTCAGTCCCAACCAAGGTCTTCCACCATGTGGGCTCTAAGTCTACAGTGCACAGGAGCCTGCCCTGCCACCCTGCCTGACATTAGTACAGGATTTACAACTGCCTCAGCCTTCTGGTTAGAGTGAGACCCATGCCTCCCAGAGACAAGCTATGCCAGACACAGGAATCACCTTTTCAAAAGAGCTTCTGAGCAGAGAAAACTCCCTCAACAGGACTCACTGGTCTGCTGGATAGCGGCGGGGCTAGTGTGAAGGACGATCCTAGAAATGGTGCTTGGCAATGCTCAAAAGAGAAGCATTACCAAGGCTGGTGGATGGACACATCAAGGTGATGCATCCACAAGAAAAGGTGGATTTAATTAAAAAAACAAAAACAAAAACAAAAAAAAACAACAAAACATAAGAAGAGAAAGAAACAAAAGCCACAGGAAGAGAAAGGGATTCAGGCAGGAATGACCACTCAAAAAGAGCCACTAAAGACCTCCCCTGAGCAATCAACTGGTTTCTAGAACCAAACAGTCCCAGAGGGGCCTGTTTTCAGAGCCTTGGTTGTCAGGAGGGGTGGGGGTAGGGACTGGAGGAACTCAGCTGCTGCCAGGGTAAACTGGAACAAGTCCTGGGATAGGGATGGTGTGGAAAAAAGCAGACTCTTAATCAGGAGTTAGTATACTTGCTAAGATGAGCAGACAAGGAGCCAGCAACCTGATCAAAGAGGCAGGGAGCAGGGAAAGCTAGCCGGTAAGCAGGACACCCCAGAGTTCCCTGGGGAATGACCGTGCAGCCCATAAAGGAAATCCAGAGAGGCCCTATCCTCCTCCTCCCTGCCGCCTGTCCTTGTGGGAAGCCGACAAGTTACCTAAGCCCAAAGACAGACTGCCAAGATCAACTTTCACCTGCTCTGGAAACCCACTTCCTCCACTGTCTAGGTGGGGAACAGAACTATCCTTAAAAGTCAATAATTTCCTAGAATCTTTTCTAGGATACCCCATAACACCCTAAGCCAACAAGTCACAGAGGGCCCAGAGAAAACTTCTGTCCAACACCCTAATATCATAGAAAAAGAAACTGCGGTCCGGAGGGGGAAACAACTTGCCCCAAACTCCAGAGCACCTGGGGAGCAGAGCCAGGCCTAAAACCCAATCCTTTTGACTTGTTACCTCCCCCCTTTCCATCAGTCTGCTTCACACAGGGAGCCCACTAAGGGAGGAGGCAGGTGCAACACCCCCGCCTCACTCCCAAAGCCTCAAACCACCATGTCCTGCTCTCCACCTGTGAGAGAAGGGTTCACTGCCCGGAGGGGCCTGACTGTTCAACCTTATGGCCAGATGGAGAATGCCGCTGACTGCCCAGCTCTCTAACGCAGAGAGCACCAGCCCTCAGACCAGACAGCAGCCTTACCTCTCCTTTTGTGTGATCTTCAGTTTTTTTTCCAACCGTCTGTCTATTTCCTAGAGGAAAAAAATGTATATAAAAAGTGGAAAAGATTCTCTCTCAAATAAAAGCTTACGTCTTTATTTCCAGAGCTATGTGCAGTGTCCTCTCTCTGGCCAGGAATATGACTGTGTCTTGTGAGGTAACAGGCATCTCCCCTTGCTAGATGACTCTGGGGCTTGGGACCTGACTCCCTCTGTGGGTCCATCTTCCTTCCATCCCCAGGGCCATGGCAGTGGTTCTAGACCTCATCTTTCAAGCAGGTTCTCTGCAAAGCCTCCTAGTCTCCTGACCTCCAATTTACCCCCTCCAGGCTGTCCTTCCAAGAGCCAAAGAAACTTTCTGAACACAATTCAAAAGGGTCAAGGTCCAAGCTCCTAAGAATGGCCTCACACCTTTTATCCTGTTTCCTGTTTTATACTACAATACTGATCTGTTACTAACGCCCAGAACCCAGTGCACCTACCTGCAGTGTCCTCTCCCCTTGCAAACTCCCAATTATCCTTCAAAACCCAGCTTGATGTCTACCACCTCCTTTGTGAAGTACTCTGATTCCACAAGCACAGTTAATCACTTGCTCCATAGAGATAAGCACTCCCTTTTATAATCCTTCATGGTCACATGTGTATCCATTATTTTATCATTAATTTTTTTTATTGTAATGGACTTGAACTGTGACTAGTACCTAACAAAAGGCCTAGAATAGCACAGAAGCCTCATGTTTGTGGAACTGGGTAGCAGTCCACCTCTTAGCACCAGAGGTACCCTGATGCCTTTCTACACCCAGGTATGAATGACCATACACTGGACAGAAGGAAGCTGTGCACAGACCAAGGACTAAGCCTCCAGGCTGCCTGGCTGTCCCACTCCCTCAACCGTCCCCAGTGAGGACACTAAAACTGCATATTGGAGAAGGGAAAAATTGTGTGCAAAATTATGTATTTCTCTGGAGAGAAGATCTCTAACAATGGTTCTGGGGTGGACTATGTGGAATGGGGTGATTTTGTCCCCCACACCACCACAAGGGACGTTTAGCAATGTGTGGAGATATTTTTGAGTTGTCATAACTAGTGGTAGAGTGCGGGAAAGTGCTTCTGGCCAGGGATGCTGCTAAACATCCTACAGCGCACAAGACAGCTCCTCAAGACAAAGAATTATGGGTCCCAAAAGTCATTTGTACCAAAGTTGAGGAGTCCTGACTCATAAAATAGATGGGATTTTCAGTGGGGTCCATCATTTACAAAACATCAAGAACCACTGCCTAAGTAAGTAACAAGACTCTGAAATTTGAAATTTGCTAAGATCTGCCTCACAGCCAGTTTTCCCAAGTGTGTGTTGAAAACACAACTGTATGCTACAGCTGATGAGTGCATATATAGATGCATATTAGTTCAAGGAGATATTGTTCAAATCTTCTAAATCCTATTTTTTGTCTCTTTAATCTATTGACTACTGAAAAATCCAGAAAGAATTTTTTCTAGTAAACAGTTTATCATTACGAAGTGATCTTTGCCTTAAAATATTGTTTAATATTAACAAAGCTATGCCGGCTTTCTTTGGATTAGTATTTCCCAGAGTTTGTTTTTCTCCATCTTTTACCGCCCACCTTTCTATGTCCTTACGTGTTTACTATAAACAATATGAAGCTAGATTTGTAAAAATCCAGCCTGACAGAGACATTCATTCTGAGTGGTGTGGAGTTGTGTTTCAAGTATTTATTTTCATCAGAGACCAAAAAATATTTAGGTAAACATAACATGCTGTATGTGTTCTGAAGGCATCAGCAAGTCTCTGTGGGGCTGAGATGCCTCTGACTGGAACAAAAACTCTCCCTCAGAGGCTTGGAACACAGATGGCCCCCAATGAATGTTTAATGACTGAATAGAAGAGATTCTTTGGGTAAGGAATGACTACTGCATACATGCCAACTGCATAGTCTGTGGCAGAATTTTTACTCTTTGTAAATTTTTAAAATTAATACCAGTGTTATTTCCTGAGTATACTATACCTAACATTAGTCTAATGCCTATTTCTTTTTCTTTTCTTTTTAGGAGGTACTGGGGACTGAACCTGGGACCTCATATATGCAAAGCAGGCACTCAACCACTGAGTTACTTGTACTGCCCCTTATTTCTTTTTAAAGACATTTCAAGCATTTTAGCAAATAACCTTTCTTTTTCTAAGTTCCACAATGCATCCTTTTGTTCCATTCTGAACATCAGACTGCCTATTCAAGTTTCCCCATCATAAATGCAAGCTTTAACACCTGTGGGATTTAGATACTTTCAAACAGGGTTAAAATCAAATGCCTGCATAGGCCAAGTAACCCAGTTCCACCTGCAGAAGTCATAACTAGGGGAGTGAAGGGGTTTGTAAGGCACCAAAGAGCACCTGACCTGCTTCAAAAGGGCCAGAGGGCCTTCGCTGATAGGACAAAACCTGCCGTTTTAGGAGATACCGGATTCAAGATTTTTACGGGAAAGCTCTGAGCTCTTAAAATTTATTACATGAGCTCCTGCTTTCCTATCACTGTGAGGGCCAAACAAGACATTTGGGCTAATGGGCCTAATTAATACATTAGCTCAATTTGAGAGAAACCCTCTAGGTTTCCTCTCAGAAGAGCAAACTGCATACTTCTTTCTCTAGGTCTCTAGGGAAGATAGGGACTCTCTGTCCAATCCCAGCAAATGCAGCCTGGGTGCAGAAAAGCCCTTCAAGAGGACATTATGGACATGTCTGAGTAAATGTGCCTCTGTCCCCAAACTAGAATGTGACCAGTGTACTGGGCATATAATGTAATACTACTGGTTTTAAAAATGCCTTACTTCAGTAGAATGCTTTACGACTGTCAACACACTTTCCCAAACTCATTTTCTGCTCATGCTAACCCTGTTTGATAGGCAAAGTGGCTTTTAGTTCTGTCAGATGAGAGTAAGATGGCTGAGAGAGTTAAGGAAATTATCCAAGGCCACAAAGATATAAACATTAGAAGCAGCCCTAGAACTAGGGCCTTTTGAGAACAAGGCCTTCTGAGGCCCCACCCCAAATTGCTGTACCCCCATAATTGCTCAAATCCCTGGGAATGCTGGTAAAAGACCATTAGATATTGATTCTCTCTCCTCATCTCCCAATTCTAAAGCAGGATGGCGCTGTCAAACCTGGGGACGGATTCCTCCATCAGATTAGAAACTGGGATCTAAACCCAAGCAGCTTGGGTGGAAAGCCGATCCTAGCAATCTCCAGATGGCCAGCTGGACACCACAGCACTCAGAGCTATTAAAGCAGGAGAGAGGGCATTCCATCTCTGGAGTCTGTCCAAGTATCATGAGTCAGTCCATTCTCTCCTCAGACGTGGCCTGCAATCAACCCCCACTTAGACTCATGATCTGAAGATCTGGACCCCACAGGGCACACTACAGGGAGCTGTCTCCTCCAGAGATTCAATAGCCCAGTGGAATTTACAGGCCTCTGAAGTTTATATAAGGAAGTATCTAGATGTGGGCATGAAACAAAGAATCTTAATACCTAAGGATGCCTCCTCTTTTTACAATGATGCCGAGTTCCTGCCCAAGGTCAAGGCTTCTGTGTTAGAGGCCCAATTTCCATGGCTAATCAAAGAAACCCAAAAGCTAATCTATGACTGCTCTGAATGAGGAAGGGGCACAAAGGCACAAAGGTTAGGGCATAGGCACATGCACATTCGAGGGGAGCTGCTTAAGAAGAAAGTATGATTCCCTATGGCCTCTCCTCCTGGAATGGCACCTATATTTTTGCTAAGTAGCACCGAGCAGACCCCAGAAGTTGATATTCTGTGCTCTGATAAGTGGTATGGCTTCCTCTTTGGGTCCAAATCCCAAGCAAAGGTCTGTTGTTGCCAAATACAGATACCACCCTCACCCTGCGAGGGCTACACCTCTAGTAAATGAGTGGCACGCTTCTTGGTCTGAGAGAACAAGCAAAACCAAAAGAATGGAGTCAGAAGTCACGAAGGACCATAGTGTGTTGGGGGGTGAGAGATGTTCTAGACAGGACTATGGGAGGTAAAGGGGAGGCCACAACCATAAGATGAATGAAAGCAGACATCAACAACCACAAATTCATCTTACCTGAGGAACCAAAGCTTCAATGGTTGTTGATGCCCTGAACTTTGCAATGACTATGCTTGGTTGTGCCTTCAGCAAAAAGTTAGGGTACTGAAAGATGGGAGTATAATGGGGACAGGATCATTCCAAAGATGAATAGCAGGGAAGGGGACACCTCAAACTGCCTGACCTGTTACACAGTCACAATCTGAAGAACAAAAGAGACAGGATAAGGATGGGTCCTCAAGAAGAAGAGAGAGATTACAATGGCAGATTTGCTCCTGGAACATTAAGAGGTGGATGAGAAAGGAATAAAGCAAAGAACAGGAGAGGAGAGGAAAAAGGCAGAGAAAAACTAACAAGTTATTCTGGGCCTTGGTGCAAAGTGCACATTACAGCTGTACTTTCTCAGATTTGAATGTTTAAGAAACAGACTTAACCATTCACCTGGGGTGATGACACTCTGGGGGACTGATTCAAACTAGCCAAATTCCCAAGAGACAGAATTAACAAGCCTGAGTACTCACTGCCCTTTCTAGTGCTGGGCCCTGCTATTGCCTCTTCCTACGACCTTCCTTTCTGGGACAGAAGGAGAAGTCCCCCTGGTGTCTGATTATCAGAGCTAAAGGAATGACTTTTCCTGTTCCCCTACAACATCTCTCTGATAACTAGAATACTAACACAACTCCCAAGAATCCATGTAATCTTGTATTAAACAGAGGTTCTAAAGCTCAGAGTTAGGAAACACCCTCTTTTAGTTAGCAACAAAATTACTCTTTAAGAGGGTTACTTCATGGGACATTTTCCCAAATAATTTACCTCTTTGTTAGTTTCCACTTCGTAAAATGACATTTTCTGATTTTCCTCCTAAATTGAAGAAATAACAAGTCATCCTAAAGCACCCTTGTAAACCACAATGTCCCATGGACTCATCTAACCTCATCTAACAATCCAGAGTTGGTGAGTTTATCAAGTCTACAGTAGACTATGGGGAGATCTGAGGGCGAGACAGTAAACCTCAGAGTACAGGGATTCCTCTCAGAACCAGAACCTGACAGGTCCCAAAGAACACAATTTTAGAAAAAAAAAGCAAAGAGAAAAAAAGATGCTATGAAGGAACAGAAGGCAGACTACCTTCCAACACGTTCTGGTCCCGAACTCCCACCATTGCAGGCCAGTGCTAATTCTGGGCCTAATCTCAAGTCCCAGGTAGGTCATCAGCATCCATGTCCCTTGGCTACATGGTTGCCGTTGTCAGATCTTCTGGGAGAGCAGTGTCCCCAGCAAGGTGCCTATGTCCCTCACACCACAAATCTAGATGGTATTCTGGCTCCTTCTGTGAGGGCCCAATTTCACTTAAGAATAAAGAACCTGTTAATTCTAAAAACAAAATCTGTTCTAAAACTATCAGATAAAAAGGTCTCTGTACCTTTAAAGTGCATTGCTGGCCATTTCCAGTCCATATTTCAATCCAGAGACTTCTTCAAATACTTTTTTTTTTTAATTAAAAAAATTGTTTTTAAAGATCCTTACATAAATATCACACAAAAAACATAGGGATTCCCATATGCCCCACCTCCCATATCTCCCACAACCTCCCACATAAACATCCTTCATTAGTATGGCACATTAATTGCAACTGATAAACACAACCTGGGGTTTTGCCATTAAGCATGGACCATACTGCAGACCACACTCTCTCCCATACAGTTCTGCACGTTACATGATGATATAAAATGGCCTATATCTATCATTTCAGTGTCACTCAGGACAATTCCCAAGTCCTGAAAAAGCCCCTCTATTACAACTGCTTTTCCCTCTCCCTGTCCCCAGAGCCACCAGTGGCCACTAGCTCCACATCAATGTTGTAATTTCTTCTATTGCTAGAATCACAATATGTCTATAGCAGAATACAAATAAGTCCACTCTGGTCCATTACTCTTCCCCCCATCCTGAGGAGCCTGGGATGGTGATGTCCACTCCACCTCCAATTGAGAGAGGGTTTATATCCCATGGGGAAGATGGATGGGATTATCCTGCCTGCATCTGCACTCTCCATTCCCTGGGATGGCCATTGTCCATCACCTCCCCACCAGTTGTTCTGGGTGAGTCCAGTGAGCTGTAGAATAGGAGTTGCTGCACCACTGAGGTTCTGGGCCCAGCTGGCACATGGACAGCCCAAAGACTCAAGTCTCTTGATGTACACCTACAAGCTCTAGCACCAAGTACAGGTTTGAATAGAAGGGACAGATGAGCCATGTGCAGGGAAGATATAGTTGAGTCCAACTCCACCACTCACAGGAACACAAACTCCAAAGTAGGGTCCACTGTCAAGGCACCAAACTCCGGAGCTATCTGCCCTGACATAGGGCCTGGGTGTCTCCAGAGCCCTCAGGAGCCCTACTATTTGGGATGATATCCATTTTGGAATTCTATGAGATCCTATTGAGATGTGCATAAGCGTTACCTCTTTATATTGATTTAATTCTTTGTTTCATCCTGCCTAGCTTCCTTAAAAAAGATTTATTTATTCATTTCTCCTGACAC
>PVKH010028890.1:0-12775 GCA_004027955.1 Chaetophractus vellerosus | reverse complement strand
TTTGCTACATCCCACAGGTTCTGATAGTCTGTTCTTGTTTTCATTTGTCTCAGTATATTTATTGACTTTTCTCACAGTTTCTTCTTTGACTTATTGATGATTTACGAGTGTGTTGTTTAATCACCATATATTTGTGAATTTTCCCTTTTTCCACCTCCTGTTGATTTCCAACTTTATTCCATTATGATCAGAGAAAGTGCTTTGTGTAATTTTGATCTTGTTGAATTTATTAAGATCTCCTTTTGACCCAAAATGTGTTCTGTCCTGGAGAAAGATCCATGAGCACTTAGAAGAATGTATATCTTGCTGTTTTGGGGTGCAGTGTTCTATATATGTCTATTAGGCTTAGTCTATTTATCATATTATTCAATCTCTGTGTTTCTTTATTGATTGTCTGTTCAGATGTTCTGTCCAATGCTGAGTTGTGTATTGAAATCTCCAGCTATTATTGTAGAGATATCTATTTTTCCCTTCAATTTTGCCAGTGTTTGCCTGATGTAATTTGGGACATCCTGTTTAGGTGCATATATACTTACAGTTGTTACCTCTTTCTGGTGAATTGCCCCTTTTATTAATTTATCATGCCCTTCCTTGTCTCAAATACAAGTTTTATTTTTAAAGTCTATTTCATCTAGTATAAGTATAGCTACTCCAGCTTTTTTTTTTTTTTTTTTTTTTTTTTTTTTTTTTTTTTTTTTTTTTTTTTTTTTTTTTTTTTCGGTTACTGCATGCATGGAATATCTTTTTCCAGCCTATCACTCTCAATCTATTGGTATCCTTGGGTCTAAGGTGAGTCTCTTGTAGAAAGCGTATAGATAGCTTATATTTTCTTATCCATTCCACCAGTCTTTGTCTTTTGATTGGGAAGTTTAATCAATTAACATTCTATGTTGTTACTGTAAAGGCAGTTCTTATTTCACCTATTTTGACCTTTGGGTTTTATCTGTCTTATTTTATTTTCACCACTCTTTTTACACTTTTAGTTACTTTTGCTGGTATAATCTTCATTTCTAGACTCTCTTCCAGGCCTCTCCTTTTTTTTTTTCCAGGCTATAGCACATCCTTTAGTATTTCCTTCAAAGCCTGTCTCTTGGTTACAAACTCTCAGTTTCTGTTTATCTGTGAATATTCTAACTCACTGTCATTTTTCAAAGACAGTCTTGCTGGATATAAGATTCTTGGCTGACAGTTTTTCTCTTACAGTACCTTAAATATATTGTACAAGTGCTTTCTTGCCTCCATGGTTTATGGTGGGAAATTGGCACTTATTCTTATTGTGTATCTTTTGTATGTTATACGTTGCTTTTCTCTTGCTGCTCTCAGAATTCTCTCTGTCTTTGGCATTTGACATTCTGATTAGTATGTGTCTTGGAATTGGTTTATTTGGATTTATTTGGATGAGAGCACATTGTGCTTCTTGGACACAGATATCTGTGTCCTTCAACAGGATTGGGAAATTTTCTACCATTATTTCTTCAAATATTCCTTTTGCGCCCTTTCCCCTCTCTTCTCCTTCTGGGACACCCATGACATGTATGTTTGCACGTCTCTTGTAGTCATTTAGTTTCCAGAGACCCTGTGTAATTTTTTTCACTCTTTTCTTCATCTCTTCTTTTGTATGTTCGCTTTCAGAGGCCATGTCTTCAAGCTCACCAATCTTTTCTTCTGCTTCCTCAAATCTGCTGTTATATGCCTCCAGTGTATTTCAAATTTCATTTATTGTGCCTTTCATTCCTGTAAGATATGCTGTTTTTCTATATGTGTGCTTCAGATTCTTCTTTGTGCTCACTCATTATCTCCTTAATATCCTTAATCTCTTTAGCTGTCTCATTAAATTTATTAAGGAGATTTGTGTGAATACCTATGATTAGTTGTCTCAACTCCTTTATGTCATCTGGAGACTGATCTTGTTCCTTTGACTGGGCCATATCTTCCTGTTTCTTGGTATGGATTGTAATTTACTGTTGGTAGTTTGGCATCTGGCTTACTAGATATATTTAATCTGGGTGTAGTTTCTCTTTAGTTTAGGGCTTTCTTGCCTTTTCTCCCTTGCTAGTTGTGTAGTAGATGCCAAGGATGTAGTTGGTATTGTAAGCTGTGGAGGCTCAAGCTACCTCCCTTGCCCCAGGAACTGATGAAGCTTTTCCCACCTTTCTCCTCTGTCAGGGGAGGGATAGAGGCGCAGCTGTGTGTAATAATTCAAGTCATGCAGGCCAATACCGTTACTTGGAGAGACTGATGAAGCTTCATGTCCCTTCCTCCCCTGCCTGCGGTGGGGATGGAGCTGCAGATGCGGGCAACAATCCATGCTGTGCGGGTCCAGAGTGACCGCTGTTGCCCAGGTAGACTGATGTAGCACCAGTCCCCCTCCTCCCCTGCCAGGGGTGGAGATGGACCCTCTGGAGTACTCAATAATCTAATCTGTGTGGGCTGATTGCACCTGCTGTTGCCCTAAGAGGCTGAAGGAGTACTGTCCCTTCTGCCCTTTAGTGGGTGGAGATGTTACCACAGGTGCCCAGCAGTTCAGTCTATGTAGGCCGAAGGTGCCTGGAGAGGCTGAGGAAACAACAGCCCCCTCCTCTTCTATTGGAGGATCCACAGGCACCCAACAGTTTAGTCCCAGTAGGCCCAGAATGTCTGCTGTTGCCCAGAAAGGCTGAGGAAACACCACCCACTTCCTTTCTTGTTAGGGGTGTGGGTGGATCCACAAATGCCCAACAGTCCAGTCTGTGCAGGCCAAAAGAGCCCACTGTTACCTGGAAAGGCTGAGGAAACACAGTTCCCCTCCTGTCCTACTTGGGGGTGGTGATAGAGCTACAGGTATCCAACTATTCAGTCTTTGTTGGCCAAAAGCACCTGCAGTTACCCAGAAAGACTGGGGAAATACCACCTTCTTCTTGTCCTATCGGGGATGGGGGTGGATCCACAGGCCCCCAACAGTTGAGTTCGTGCAGGCCAAAAGTGCCTGCAGTTGCCCTTAGAGGCTGAGGAAACACCAGACCCCTCCTATCTTATGGCGGGGAGGCAGGGGTGGAGATGGAATTGAAGGCGTTCAACAAACCAGTTCGTGGGGGCTGAAAGTGCCTGCAGTTGCCCAGAGAGGCCAAGGAAACACTTCTCTGCTCCTATCCTTTTGAGGTGCAGGGATGGAGCCCCAGGTGTTTGACTATTCAGTCTTTGCTGCCAGAAAGCACCTGTAGTTACCCAGAGAAGCTTCTGTAGTTCCCCCCAGGTTCCTCCCTGGAGGAGGTGGGGCTGGGGTCTAGGTTAGAGCTGCAATCTGATCTGGATGGAAAGAAGTCGCTTCCTGTGGTCATTGTGATTTTCAATCAGCCCCACTTCCCCTCATGCTGGGGGTGGAGTTAAAATGGTGGCTGCCAGCCTCTTTCCAACTTATGCAGGTTCAGACTTTAGCCAGCTGAATTTACTAATCAGTAGTTGAAGTCAGTGGCCAACCATCTCTTCCTCCCCTCTTTTTTGGAAATGGAGCTTCCAACTCCAGCCATGGAATAGCTCCCGAGGTGGCTTGTGCCCCCAGTGGAAGATGGGCAACAGCCTCCATGGCATGGAGTGCTCTATTCATGAATGTTCACTGCATATAGGCAGTCTCCTCCTTCCATTCTTTCAAGGATGTTGTAGGATGCTCTTCTGGTTGCCTGGGCCTCCCAGACAGGTGCTTTAGCTAACTTTGTTTAGATTATCAACTGCCCCATAGAACACCTTGTGGAATGCCTTCCATAGCTGCCATCTTTCTCCCACTCTCCCTGTGTAATCCTTTTGATGTGCTGTTGGATTTGTTTTGCTATTATTTGGTTGAGGACTTTTACATCTGTATTCATAAGGAATATTGATCTGTAATATTATTTTTTTTGTTAAATCTTTATCTGGGATTGGTAATTTGTGTTTCTAGGAATTTATTCATTTCATATAGATTATCTAGTTTATTGGCATACACTTGTTCATAGTATCGTCTTTTTTTTTTCTTTTTAGATTTATTTTTTATTTATTTCCCCCCCCCCCCCCCTTTTCTGCTTGCTCTTGCTGTGTGTCCATTCTTGTGTTCCTCTCTGTCCGCTTTGTCTTCCCCCGTTGTGGCAACGCACAGAGACCGGTCGCTGCGCAGGCGGCTTTGCCCGCTTGTGGGCGGCTTCTGCTTCCATTCACGGCCAGCTCTGCTTCAGTTCGCGGGTGGGTGGCTGCGCTCCGTTCGTGGGCGACCTGCCCTGCCTGTGGCGGCTTTGCCGTGTCCGTGGCAGCTTTTTGCCCTGCCCACAGCGGCTCTGCCCACGCATGGCGGCTTGCCTTCTCAAGGCGGTCTGCCCACTAGGAGAGGTCCCCGGGAACCGAACTCGGGGCCTCCCATGTGGTATACCGATGCCCTATCCACTGGGCTATACGGCCGGCCCCCATAGTATCATCTTTTAATCTTTTTTAAGGTTGGTGTAACATCCCCCCTTTCATTTCTGATTTTAGTTATTTTTGTCCCCCCCTCCCCTTTTTTTCTCAGTCTTGTTAAAAGTTTGTCAATTTTACTGATATTTTCAAAGAACCAACTTTTGGTTTCTGTGTTTGCTTTTTGTGAGCCTGCTATTGGAGTTAGATTCATTATCACCTCCTTATTACTCCAGAGAAGTATAAAACTTGACTGCATGTTGTAATCATTTGGAGATTGTTAAAATATTTTGACTTCTGGGTCCCTTACTTAAAGATTCTAACTTAATTGTTCTGGGGCATGGCATGAGCATCTGGATTTTTTAACCTTAGGAGATTCTAACTTGCAGTTCATATATAGAACCAGTGTTCTAGAAGCTACCTGATGGAAGGCTTAGAGACAATGGAATATGATTTGTGCTTCCTTCCTTCCCTCCCGTTTCCTTCTTACTCTTGCCAAAAGTCAGAAATAAGTTGTTCTTTAAAACACCCAGTAGTTAAGTAAAAGAGATGGGGGCAGGTGGGAATAGTGGAGGGCAGGATCATTCCTATTTAAGACTAGGCATTTGTTTTGATTTAAGCTCTGTGATTAGCCTTACAGAACAATTTATCATTTCCAATGTCCTGTACTTCTCATATGCATGACTTATTTATAAGTTCTAATGAGGCTTTTAATTACCATTGTAAAAACTTTTCCTCTGCATCCTAAGATATTTCTGGTTTTGCTTTTTGTTAAATAGATTCCTATTTCAGGAAATAGTCTGTTATCTTTCTGTAGAGACAATATAATAAAACATTCTTTTGGCTTGGAATGTGCATTTTTCCTCCCTCATCGGCAAACATTTGTCTCATCTCATTGTTTGGTTTCCTGTTAAGTAATGTGGTGTATATGCATATTTACTTAAGTTCTTACGTCAAATTAAAGCCCATTGGTGGACATTTTCAACCAATCAGTGTTTCTTGGTTTCAAGTAAGAAAGATATATAGTTCTGGAATAACAGGAAAGCTCATGTTTTTAGCATCCTGTTCTGGGTTTTGTGACTCGCTGCCTCACCATAATGAAGGTTAGTGGAAAATTTATGTATATATTTTTTGTAGAAAATCATGACTGGATTTTCCAGGCTCAAGAATGAGAACTTTAGAGCTGAAAGAGATATACTGACCAGCATTTTAAAATGAAGAGAATTTTTATATTTTACATTTAAGGAACCTGAGGCCTAGTAACGTTAATACTTTTCATTATTTAAAGAAAACACATTTTGCCTTATATTTGTCATTTTAAAAATGTACATGAATATAAATCAGCTTAGATAATGCTTTCATCTGAGTTGGTATTTCTTCTTAAATAAGAGATATTACAACAAATGAATTAAATTCTGTATATAAGGTGATTCTAAATATTATCTATGTTAAAGGGTCTTTTTTTTTTTTACCAGAAGAATCTGCTTCATGAAATAATTATATTTTGTACTTTGTCTATATTAGAAATGGCATCAATAAGTATATACAGAATGCTTAGATGTATTAAAATGTCTATTTAAATTCTCTCTTTTGAACTTTTAAAAGCAAATTCTGTTTTCAATTATCTTCCTGAATCTTCTAGTAATTTGATGGCCTTCTATCTTGAGTATATTTTCAACTTCCAGATTTTCTTATTTTGTTTATTGATGTTTAGGTAAACAAACCTCATGTCTGCTTTTATGTATTATTTCAAAAATTATAGAACTATTAACTGAAAATGATTTTGTAGCAAGACAGCAATAATTACTCAATTGGAATAGCCTTTCTTAGCTTCTCTTTATGTGAATTTCTTTTACAGCAAAATTTTAGCATCTACCAGATGTACGGTTGGATGGATTGGTTCATTTATCCATTCTATACAAACACTAACTCATGTTAAAACTCATTACTGTGTGCCGACCATTTTGCTAGGTTTTGGGAGATGCAGTGTTGTTGTCGTAAGAATTGATCACTGCCTTCATAATGTTATAGTCTATGGCAGAATATATACTTTGAGCCTAAGATTGTAATTGTTATAAATGTGCAAGTATATGTTAGGAATACCTAACCTAGTTTTGTGGGGGAAGCAAGGTGGAGGGAGGACTAACAAGGAAGGGCTCCATCAGGAAGATGAGTAAGAGTTAGCCAGGAAAGGGAGTGGGGGCAGGGGAGACAGGAAGAGAAGGAGAAGGAAGTTACTGGCAGGATCTGTTAAGAGGTCTGCTGAATTAGAGGAACTTTAAAAAGAGTATGGCAGCTCCCAGAGTGAGGGGGACAAAGAAAACAGGAAAACCGGAGAAGAAATCAGGACCAGATTATCAAAGACCTTGCGAGGTTACATTTAAGGATTTTGAACTTTTAGATTACAGGGCTGTGGAAAGTCATTCCTGGTTGTCAAAAAAGGGAAGATGAATTCAGAACCATGAAAACCAGTAAACTGTTTACAGCCAACATATAAATTACTTAATTCACCAAGTGTGTGAATGTCTACTGATAGTCATTTTAGGAATCACGGATCAAGTTTGCTCATTTTTGTCTCAATGAGAGAAACTTTGAAGTATAATTACACAGTGAAATTTTTGGTCTCTAAATGCTTCTTTCTGTTATCTGCACCTCTGAAAGGATTTTTCTCATTTTCTGGCACATAGTTGTGGATGATTTCACTTAAATTTTTATGCGTTCAGGGATTATTTGGTCATCAAAAGCTTTGTATAGTGTTTAGACAGTATTTGGAATAAGAACTGTGTTTGTTTTAACATATAAATGTATATATGTGCATATATACACACACACAAAAACAAAAACACAAATTAGGAAAAGTGATGTACTTTACCTTTCTCAGCTCCAGTTGATAGTATAAAGTGACTGTCAGTATTATCTGACTAACTTAAGGTTTGTTCCTAGCTCTAGACATCCTTAAATTGAAAGAAAAACACAGACTTATGTAGTTATGATGTTGGCTTCAGTATTCAATCCTAAGGGCAAAAATATTTTCCTCTTAACTATCGTTTCACTTTTTAATATATATTTCTCCTGGTCTTCCCTTTCTGTTATTCTCATTCACTTCTGTTTTCTAATATATGTGTTTTTCTTTTGCTGTTGTAAGTTGGGGAAGAGACTGCCATTTTATCTTCTTTTCTTGGATTAGGAAAGAAAATGTATTAAATGCCCTAACCAAAAGGCCAAAAGGCCTCTGCCCTAATCTAAGAGGAAAAGGATTGCAAACTTTACTGCTGAGTATTTATTGGGTGCCAGTAGCAAATAAGGCTCCATTCCTCAAGTTATAAAGATGAGATGGAGCAGAGGTATTTAGGAAACTGATCTATGGCCAGAGGATTAAGTTATGCATAAATTAAGGAATTCTGATTGAATCTCATTATCTAAGGACTGTGAAGCTGTGCTCACTCAGTCTACCTCTTTCAGCTGGTATCTTCATCTTTATAATTTTAGACTGAGAATCCTATACACATGGATCCTGACATTGCTAGCAGAGCTTAATTTATCCTACACCCAACATAAGACGCTACTAATTTTGCTTGTTCAATTTTTCCTTTCAGACATTTGATGCAAATGATTTGTATCAGGGGCAGAATTTTAACAAGGTCCTGAGTTCCTTAGTGACTCTAAATAAAGTAACAGCAGGTAAGACTCTTTTTTTAATTGAACTTGAGGGGGAGGGAAGACAAAGGGAAAAAACCTTTAGTTTCTGTTAGCAAGACAAAATGAACATTTTTGAATTTTAAAAAAGTATCTATTGCATTATATTTTTGATTGTTGCTTTTGCTGTGAATTTTCGTTACTAGCAAAATCTTTCTCTAGAGGTTCTCTGGTAGATATCAGATGTTTTGCTTTCTGAAGGCATAGAGATTTCTCACCTAAAAGTATAGAAGAGTAGAAATGCCTGTCCACCTGGGAAGAATCATGGACTGCCTTGGAACTTGAAGCACTTTTCTCTGTTTTTTATTTTATTTTATTTTTATTTTATTTTATTTTATTTTATTATTTTATATGCTGATTACGAGCTTATATCCAGTGAGCGGTATGTTTTTGAGATGAGATCATAGCAAAGGGAGTGCCCAGTGAATTGGCCCTCTGAACTAAACATCTGCTTGAGAGCTGTGAGGGTACCTAAGGTATGTGGTTTGAAATGTTCTGTAGTCCCAAGTTATTGCCTAAATGGAGAGGGGTAGAAGTTGAAGGTGGGTCTTCACAGACTCTAAGATCACAGTGAAGTGATGAGTTTTTTTTCTTGTCATCAGTTATGTCATGGTTATCTGAAAGAAGTCCTTATGTCTCTTCCTGTGGAGCCCTGAAGAATTCTATCTTGGAACAGTGTGTTGTTTAAAAAGAAAGAACTTTAGTGACTTGGTTTTAAGGTGGTTTTTTTTTTCCCCCTTTCTATTTACAGATTTCAATTTTTGTATGTGTGTGGGGCAGTTAGAAAATTCGAGATGTCTATTTTGAACAGACAACTCTTTAAATTTATTTTGTAAGACTCTCTTCTCAGTTTCATCTTGGTCCTTCAGCTCTGAGAGTTTGTTTACTTCATTGCATATGGAGTAAGGACTGAATTTATAATTTGGGGCTACAATTCCTGGCTCCGAGAATTCTTCTCTGTGGAGCAGAAACTGTCCTTAGTGCCATTTTCCAACACATATTTTGGCTTTAGATTGCTTTCTAACAGCCACACCATTTCCTGTATATCTGGGTGAGAAATGGCCAGAGGGAAATACATGGTATTCTGCTTATAGAAGAGCAGGAAGTAAGGTCTTGCTCAGTATAGAAAAATTATTTGGAGCTACTTCCAAAATCTCAAACTGTGCTGTCAGAGCAGGCTACTGCTGTCCCTGACTCCCTAAGCATATGTATGGACTTTGGCTAAGTTTTCATAGTTTGACCTTCTAAGGTTTAAAATTGAAAATCTCTTAGGGCTATTCAGATGAAAGCATCTAGGAAATGCCATTAAATTAGAACTGTATGGCCACGTAATAGGAAAATCTATGGACATTTTAAATTCATGAGAAGGAAAAGAGATGGGAATGAAAAGGAGTGATTAATATTTAAAGAGAGGGAATAAAAAGATGGATATAATTCAAATCACATCATTTAGTGATGTTTTGTAAACAAGAGTGTTTGTGGTATTTTATAAAGGTAGTTAATTAGACCATGAGGCTCTTTTGTATATCTTTTCATTATGAGTGAACAGTAATAAAGAAGAAAATCAATTACATGAAGATACGGATGACATAGAAATGGAAATATATTTAGATTTTAATAGAAGAAATATTATGTGAGATCACGCATGGAGTGTGGCATATTCACATTTTATAACTACATGTGATATCTTTCTTAAAGTAACTTAAGAATTTGTTTATGCCTGAAGGTTTTGAATGATGTATCTTATAGCTGTTTTTGTGGCAGACAGGTACAAGAATAACATAGATAGAAGAAATCTATCAATCTTAATTTGATCTCTCTGCTCCCATTGACTACTCTGGAGGTTACTCATAGAGTGAAAATATGGCAAATTTAAATTTCATCTTATACTCTTTCCCTGCCTACATTTTAAGTGGAGAATATATTTCTCATATATTCTCATATGAAATAAACTTAGTATTTCCCCCCTTAGTTTTTAAACAATACCATTCACTTCTTTCAGATGGAAAGAATTTTTTGCTTTTATATTTGTTGGCTGCTTGCTCTTAATTTTTATTTTTGAAGTAGACATGATAGAGATGATCATATTTTTTTAGATTTCAACTTTAAAAGACCGACTTAAGACATTTGCAGTTGTTGCTTCTGTGGTTGATGTTGACCTTCTTGAGAAACTTCTGTCATTATCTTCCATCTACTTTTGTTGCTTAAAAATCCGTTTGTGTTCTCTTAAGTGTGTGTATGAATATTTGGATATTAATTGGACAGAAAAAAGATTGGTGTTAGGGAAGTAAGGGATGACCTTGGATATCTTCATTGTACTAAAAAAATTCCTTAACTAACAGTTAGGGTCTGTAGAGAATTATAGAGATATATGGTTGTTAGCCACTATAGGTAAAATCTTTATGAAATATTCTATAGTAGCAGGTTTTTGTGCTTAGGATTGCAAAAAGCTGGTTAAAATCTGTCATTCATTGTGAAGTAGAAAATACCAAAATGGAGATTGCTCATAGCCCTAAGCAGAAACTTAGAATTGTAGGGAGCCCTTTAGAGATGACCTGATAGGAATTAAAGATTGTTATGATAAAATTGTTTTAGAACAGAGTTCCCAGACACAAAAATCTGTGGAGCCAGACAGACAGCATAAAAGAGAGAAGGGAACTGGGTTGAACTATTATGTGGCCGACCCAGCTTAGCCCTGTGTCAGTTTACCATAATGGAATATAGACTCAATATTGCCTTACCTTGAGTTTTTCAAGAAAAGCTGGAAATCTGGGTTTTTCTATGACATCTTCAGACTTTTAAATATTAACAGCTACTTCAAAATTTTGTAGGATACTGTGAACCAATCCAAACATATCTGGCAAAAAAAATATATGACCTGGAGATTATCAGTTTAAGAATGCTTTGATAGCAGGCTCCCCATTGTAGCTTTAGGAAATTATTAGGGACATACGTCTTGAAAGAGTGATTTCCCTAGTAAACTTTATCCCATAGCCTCATTTTGTACAATTTTTAAAATATTGAATTACTTTTGCAAAATATGTTGCTAACATTTACTTGTTGGTTGACTTTAAGTGGAGTGTCTGATCATGAAGGGAATTCAGAGAAAGCAGAACTAAGCCCTTTGAATATTTGTTTATTTTGACTCTTTCATCAACACTGTGAGGTAAATAGAGCATGTGTTACCTTCCTTTTGAGGAAATGATCCTGAAAAAGTTCTCTCTGGCCGAAAAATACAAAAGGATTTTCTGTTGCCTTAAGAGTCTTTTCCATTCATTGTAAAATAATTCTTCTTGCTTATTGCGTGAAGCATAATCTTGAAAATGTGGCTATATGGTGGTGATACGTTGGGGAATGAGTATTCTGCCATATAATTTGAGCCTTTATTTTTTCCAGGTGCTGTGAAAGTATTAAATAATTATAAAACTTTTCAGAAGTAAGCTACTTCTTAGATATATTTAGTGATTAAACTTTTGAAAAATTATAATAGAAAGAACTGATAAATAGTTATCTTCAGATAATTTCTGGAAAGGTAATTGGGGAATGAATGAAAGTCATTTATACAGTAGACAAATAATTTGTTCTTTGTTTACTGCATAAATGGCTTGCTTTGTTGAGGTCTTTTGGTGTGTCCTTCTGTGGCTGTCCTATTTTTAAAGCCTAGTGCGTAGCGAGGGTGCATGGTTATCAGGCATTTTCAGCTCTTTTTTTTCCCCCTATGTGCATGACCTTTTCAGACATTGGACTAGGAAGTGATTCCGTATGTGCTCGGCCTTCATCTCATCGAATAAAATCTTTTGATTCTCTCGGATCCCAGTCTTTACACAGTCGGACTTCAAAATTGTTCCAGGGCCAGTATCGAAGTTTGGTAAGTTTGGTATAGTTTGTTATTTAAGCTCAGATATGATTGGGGACTATGAATGTGTGTATGTGTAACTAGAAAGATGTATATGCTTCTATTACCACAGTGTTAGACAGTTGGAGATAGTTTGACATTGCCTCCTTTTTTTTTTAATCTAGTGTGTCATTTGCTTATTTTCAAATTATCCAGATAATATGTTTAATGAATGCTTTTTGAGAAACTTTATTTTGAGGTGGTAATATCTTAAGATTCATAATTTAAAATTCATAAATTCATTATCTAGTAATATGTATGCTTCAAAATACTTCTGGTTACTTGGATAATATTTTCTTGTTTGCTATACACAATATATATAAACAAGAAAATAAAAAATATATGTATGTAAAAGTGCTTAGAGGTATAAAGAAGAAGTGGTTAAAGTTTAAGAATCTATAGGTTGGTTTTTCACTTCATAAAAGCATGACCTGGTATGCTTTATTGAGTTAGGATATAGTTTATAAAAGAAGGAATCCTTTATAATGGCCGATAATGATATAGGGAAAGAAATTAACAGTCATCCTGGGAAGTGAAGAAAAACCATTTGTAAATCCTCATAGAGGATACATGCTATGAGTAAAGAATATAGTATTTAATACTGAATGGAGAAAGTATGGAAAGAAGCCATCACAGTAGTTAACATGGACTGAGACAGCTCCTGTTTACCATTATGAAAACACTTGCCCTCTTTTGAGCTAATGGGTAATTAGTACTTTCTTAACTACTAGCGACTGACTTCTCTTTCATGTACAGTTTTAATACACTATTGTATGTCAAAACATAAAGTGA
>PVKH010028889.1:0-12759 GCA_004027955.1 Chaetophractus vellerosus | reverse complement strand
TGTGTGCCACTCATGACAGAAGGCCTTCCTTCTTTTCTGGCTTTTATAAAGGGTATTTATTTGGGGTAAAAGCATACAGTTCCAAGGCCATGAAAAGTCCAACTCAAAGCATCATATCAGGTGGTTTCTCACCCAAGTCAGCTGCCAAGTGTTGAAACAAGATGGCGGGCGGTATCTGCCTCGTCTCTGCGTTCCCCTGTGGGCTGTACCATCTCCTAGAGCTCAGCTAGGACGCCAGGCATAGGGTTTATCTTTTACTGGGCTTCTTCTCTCAGGCTCGGCTGCTCCACTTTCTTACTGATTTCAGCTGCAAGCTATAAGACAAATGGCTCATCTCTGCCTGGGGCCTCAGCGACTTGAGCCTCTCTTCTCTGTTGCAAGGCGGGATAAAAAATGGCAGTACTCTTTTTTCTGGTGTGTCTCCGTTTTTTTTATGGGACCCAGCAAGAGGGTGGAGACTCAACCTGAGTCCTGCCTCATTGAGGTAGTCCAATTGAAAAAAGGTTTCACACCCACAGAATTCAACCAGCCCACAAACATAATATTTCTCTTTTTGGAATCATAAAATAATTCCAAACTGCCACACAGTCTTACATAATCTGGAAACTGCAAGCAGTTTGGTGTGGCTCGGACTTTGTGCTATTCTTGCCCTACAAATTACACCTTTATACATCAACACAGGTACATTTTTCGAATTCTTTCTTGTGTGAAAATGTCTTTATCATACTCTTACACTTAAGTGTACAAAGTTAGGAATAATTTCTTGTCAGGAATTGAATGCATTGTTTTTTAGCTTCCAAAGTTGCTCTTGAAGAGTCTGATTCCATTTTGATTACTGATTCTTTATGTGTACCTTTGTATGTGCTTTGCCTGCCTCCCTATCCCACTACTCCCACCTCCCACCACCATCCTTGGTATTCTGAAATTCCATGATGTTGTGTGATTTTTTTTTTTTTTTTCATTTATTGAGATGTGAACTTGATGGGCCCGTTCATCTGAAGACTTGGGTTTTTCTGCTTAGGAGGTTTATTTTTATTATTGCTTGATAATTGTCTATACTCTGTGGCATGGGGATTTATGGAAGATAGAATGCGAAAGCATTGGAGGGAGCCTGATTAAAAAAACTTTCCTGTGATTGTAATTATCTTCCTGGCAGAGACCTTTTTTCCTCTTCTAGTACTCTCCCATGGCCTCTGACACAGGTAAGTAAAGTACTTGAATTCATGTGCTGTTGATTAGCTTGCAGCTTTCCCTGTGGCTCTTCCCATTTCATGAATAGGAATATGCACATTTTCTTGACTTTGGCTAAAATATTTGGTTTGAATTTGAAAACTATTAGCCAAAACAGGCATCAGGGAAGCTTTTATGCCATGTTTCAGACTCAGGGCAAAGCAAACCTTGGGGGTATGGGGGAAGGTTACTGGCATTTGTTGCTTGAGGTTGTTTCTGATGTCCGATGGGCTATTTTGTATACATCATGGCAGAAGGAAGTGGTGAAGGCTGGGGAACCGTGGGGCCATTCTGGTTTTTGTGTAGCAGAAGCTTGATTGCTAGCACACTGCATCTTAGGGTCTGCCTGGACTTGAAATGCCTGTGTGTCTGGTTTGTTTGCCTTTTCTGCCTTTTCAATTTCCATAAAGCTGCCATGATGTTTATGTTGATCTACTTCTATGAAATAGATATATTGTTACATTAGGAGGAGGTGTAGTGTTCTAATTGTCATATTATATTTGTTTTTATGGAGAAATATGTACAGAAGAGGGTTCATTAATTCCTTTGCATAGATTTTTCCTTTTACATTTTGCTTTTGCTCAGATTATCATAGCTGATATAATTTTTTTTTGGAAAAAAATTTGGAGGCAGTCATTGGGGCTCAGGTTGTAGATCTGGGACTTTTGTGTTCTATTCCAAATTTTGGCAGTGCTTTGATACTTAGTTTTTTTTTTTAAGTCTGTATTTGGGTTTCTAGTGGAATGTGACTGATTGCAGATTGGATGTCCATCTTTTTGAATAGAAAGCCTTAATATGAAGTTCAAAAAGAAAAAAAAGCTGCTGTTTTTAATTTTTTGACATATATAAATAACTTGGAGTTTAAATGGGAAATTTACATAAAGTATTAGAAATGGATAAATTTTGTTGTCTATGTGGACAATTTTGGATCATTTATTTCTGTGTTGATTGAATTCAACTTGTGCAACAGTAAAGGTGAATGGATAAGATTAAACAGATTCTATTTATGCTTTTTCACTTGTCCATTTAGGGAAAGGTCAGGCTTTGACAGCTGTCATCCTCATAGATAAAGGGTCTCTATGCTGTTGCAGTTTATTCTTTGACAGTAGCTTGTGATTTACCGTGATGTTCTAAAACCTCTTTAGGACATTTATTTTTTTATTTTTTATTTTTTTTAAAGATTTATTTATTTTATTACATATCTCTCCTTCCCCCCGCTGCGGCGACGCGCCGAGAGTGGTCACTGCGCAGGCGCGGCTTTCCCCGCTTGTGGGCGGTCTCTGCGTCCGTTCACGGCCGGCTTTCAGTTCGCGGGTGGCTGGCTGCGCTCCATCCGCGGGCGACCTGCCCTGCCCGTGGCGGCTTTTGCCATTTCCGTGGCAGATTCTTGCCCTGCCCACGGCGGCTCCGGCCCGCCCATGGCGGCTTCCCATTCTCAAGGCGGTCTGCCCGCTAGGAGAGGTCCCCGGGAATCGAACCCAGGGCCTCCCATGTGGTATGCCGGCGCCCTATCCACTGGGCTATCGAGCCGGCCCCTCTTTAGGACATTTAAAAATATTTTTTATTTAATTTGAAATATCAGTGACTCTAAGCCAGGATACTTTTTATTAGAAAAGTATAGAATGGCAGGAACAGTGAAGATGAACATGCTTAATATGTGGAGAGTGTTCTGTGTCACAAATGAAAACTCTACTGCATATTAAATAGAACTGGTGTCATCCAGTTGCCAAATATACTCAGGGAAGTGAGGGATTTTGAGTGGTGCTAAGTGAAATTGGTAACCTATTGCCTGGCTCACTGAAAATAAGTATATGTAAAATTTTGAATTGCTTTTTTTTCTTATCCTGAACCTGATGTTTAAATTTTGTTTTTAATCCCTGGTAGTTTGAAATCTGTAACCCTTGACCAATAATTTCCTTTTTTTTCCTTGCATAATTATTTATTTGTTTATTAAGCAGTTTTATTGAAATATATTCACATACCGTATGATCTGTCCGAAGTGTGTAATCAGTGGCTTTTAGTGTAATCACAATGTTGTGTAGTCTTCACCTCAAAAATTTTAGAACAATTTTGTTACTCCAAAAAGACTCTACACCCATTAGCATTCCTTCCTCAGACCTACATAACCACTAATCTCCTTTCATGTTTATAAATTGATTTATATTTGCATTTTGTATAAATGGAATCACACAAAGTACTTGGTTTTTATTTTATTTTTTGTCTGATATTAACATTTTGTACTATTAACTTTTATTTGTTCAGCTTCAAAGAAAAACAGTCTTATATATGCAGTTTTACCCATATTCATTGTTCACATATGAACACAATATATTATATTTCACATAATATATTTAGTTCATAATACAACAGTTATACAGTATTTGTCCTTTTGTGCCTGGCTTGCTTCACAATAACTTCTTTTTAATTAACATGAGCTGAAGTTTAATTTATCATTTATTGTGTATTGTGTAGAATTTTAAATAATCTTTGGTATTCACTTGTCTATCATTATTTCTTAGCTATTTGCAAGTTGGTTTTGAGATGGTCATGGTTTTCTGATAATTTGGCTCTTAAATTGTTTTTAGTGTTAGTTGATCTAGGTTGGGTTGTTATGGCTCTTTTGGAATATGCTTTCATTGTTGTTGTCAACTCCATTTCTGTTACTTAAAAATATGAAAATGCCATTTACCCGATATATATAGCTCTCTTCATATATTCATGTGGATTCTGTTTACAAACTATAATAAACCTATTAATAAGTTGCCAAGTGATTTTAGTGTGGTACCTGCAAAATAAAGAGATATATGTACCTTTTATCTTTTTCCTTTTGATGCAAATTAAATTTCAGCCAATAGGGAGTCTGATGATATAGCTGAGACAGGACACAACAGACTTTCTGAACGTTGTTCTCTGAACAAAATATTTGATAAGCCTGGAAGCTTCTGACAGGAAGGAAGAACTTCTGACAAGCTATTAAATATGACAGAAGTAGAAATGGGGCCTGGAAATGAGTGTAGTGGGATGGTGAAACATATACCCTCAACACTCTTCGTGGAAATTCCAGACCTAAAAGTAACTGAGGAGGAAAGATGATGGGTTAAATTTATCTTCTGAGTAGGGGAGTAAATTTTTTATATTCAAAGCGGGTGAAGTAGGCAAGTTTGATTTAAATTGTGCAACAGTTCAAGCACAGTCCTCTCGCTGAGTGTTGAATAAATGTTTGAGTTGATTTCTAGAGAAATTAATAATAGTCATATTCAAAAGATTTGTCTCTATTATGTTTTATGAACATTAAGCAATCTTTAAAATGAATACAGTAACATAAATACTTATCCTTCCTCATGGTTCAATATTAAGTGATAGATATATATGGTATATGTGACATGAGCTTTTTCTCTTGAATTGTATCTGAGGAAGTATACTGGTTAGCAACCCTCATTTGTTCTGTCTCTATATAGAAAAATTTATGATTTAGACAGAGCTCTTGATGTGTTTCTGTTACAATTGGACTACCCTTGACTTCTAAGTGATTTAAAGGAAGATACTAAAGAAGGCCTTTTTTTTCTGCTTGTATAAGCAGACTAAAAATATAATACTTTTGATCTTATGTTGTTTTTTTATACCAAATAAGTTTGGGGACCTATCTTGTATTATTTAATGTATATTTATCGAGCAGCTGTATTAAAATATTGATAAACCTTAGTATTTGGAGAATGGGGAAGAGTTTCGCTGAATTCTCTACTTAATTGGGGCCTAAACATTTATGTATACAGTTGTAAAAATACACAAGGGCAGATGGTCTGTAATGGCAATATTTTAGAAGTTTAGAGAATTTGGATTCTTCTTCTTAACTTACAAAATTAGATTCTGCTCATTATAAGGTACTTTAAACTTAGAGATGCCATGACTAAATGTGAAACTTCAAGCTGAATTACCCTTGAAGGCTAAAATTAACATATGCAACGATTTTCAAAATAACCGGTGAAAGTCATTTCTCTTTTTTTTAAGTTTCATATAGCTTTTTTATATAGAATTCCTTGTATTTTCAGTGTTGATGTATCTCCATGCCTATGGCTTTTGCCATTGAAAAAAATGTATGATCGTAAGTTAGTGGAAATTTTCTGTATATAAAGTTATGGCCTAATTGCCTAATGATGTTTTATATCTATATCTGTATCTATGTCTATATATATACAAATACATTAATACTTGATCCTAGAAGAATGAAATTAATTTACTAAATATCAACTCTAGTGTTCTAATATTCTCTGTAAACATTTTCATTGTAAAGTGTTATTCTTGTTTTCTGAAGGCATTCAGAGAAAAGATACTGACCTTTTTTATGTATACATCATTTCATTTCATAATCTTGCTAACCCTCTCCCATCCCCCTGCAAGTTCCCTGAAAATATAATCCCTTTTTATTAGAGTCAGGTCATGGACTAGTTCAGAGCCCAGGTCAGACTCTTTATCCTAGGTTTTTTGGATGAGAATAAAAACCAGGGATCAGGAGGTCTAACGGAGGTGCAGAAAAGAATCATGTTGTGTTCAAAGTCATTGAGTATCCAAATCTGAGATACAAAGGTAGGAAGAAGTCATTGCAAAAACATTTATCCAGTTAGCCCAGGCCCTATGAATATATACATATCCATTCTGCTACTTCCCAACACTCTGAAGGCATACAAAGGACAGGGCAGTTAAAATCTGATTCTGGACCTCTTTCTAGTTGCTCTCTACCAACTGCTGATTGCTAAGCTCCCTTGCTTTAAGATCCCTGGTGCTATTCTTCAGTTATTGAAACCTACCAACCCTATTGCTTCATTTCTTGTTCACATCTGGGTAAAGTATGCTTTCCTAATTCCAGTGTCCCATGACACCATGGGCTAGAGAATCCTTCTGTTATCTATATTGGGGTCCTAATAGCCAAATATATTCTAATTCCCTTAAGTTGATCTAAGGAATAGGGATTCTATATGAGTATTTGAAAATCCAGAGGACTGTTCCTGTAATTGCATGGGGTTCTTGTTACCTAAGGAAAGAATACTTGTTGATGGCTGAACTTATTAAGATTTGAGGCTGCCCAGTGATGAAAGGAGACAGAGGGGAGAAGTTAGTCATTAATAGTTAACATTTGTTATGTGTTAACTGTGTGCTTGGCAGTAAGCTGTATCCTTTACATGGGTTATATAATTCTCACAACAGCTCCTTAAGGAAATTGACGCTCAGAGAGGCTAAATAACTTCACAGAGATAAGTTATAGAACTGGAATCCAAAATCAGACTCTTAGATATCTTGAGATGTGTAAATCACAGAGCATATTACTAAATATATGAGCTGATTTCTTCCCAGGTAGTCCTTACCTAGCACTGAAATGAAGTGGAATAGATGTGACATTTAAGAGGACAGGCTCATCAAAAGGAATATATAAACACAGGTGTGAGTTCAGAGATTTACATTAATGTAGGAAATTAAGCATTAACTGTAATTTTACTGAGATGTTTTATTTTAGCTGACAGTTCTTATAGAATTGGCAACCAAATATATTAAATATACTGTAAATAGTTCTCCCAATTTATTTGTTCTGTCTCTAGGAAAATTATATTCACACAGCTCACTGGTAGAGGGGTTCATTATCTAGCTTGAGGCTTTCTAATACCCTTTTTGCTTTTCCTCTCTGGTACCATTTTTTAGCATTTCATTGATCACATTGTATGTTTTAATTCTTGTTCAGCCATAGACTCATGTAATATTCAAAGATCAGTGTAAACCAAAATCCAAGAGTAGATTTTGTGCTTGAAGTGGGAATAATTTAATTTAACAGATAAGGAAAAGAAAAGTTATATATTTGAACAGGTTTTTTCCTTGGCTCATAAGTAAAAGAGATCATAGGGGGAGGCCAACTGGTTATGTCAGACTGGGGCCTTTCAGGAGGCCAGGGTTATTGCAAACCCCAATAGGGGCTGTAATCTTTCCTACTAGATATTCTGGACATGTTGTGGTGTATATGGTGATTTTAACAATGATGGGCAGGTGCTACAGCATTTAGTAGATGGGAGACTGAGATGCTCAAGTGCCTGCAATGCAATGAACAGTTATGTAACAATTGTCCCTTGTCTTTCTTGATTTTTGCATGGTCCTTTGGATATTTTTGTGGGCAAAGAAAACCTTTTTCTAATGATCTGAATCTGAAACCAAGCATGGTTTTATAAATAAAGATAAAATGCCTTTTTTTCCCCTCATGGTTTTTGTATATACCCAGGTTATTCCTGGAATGCAACTATTGTGTGAATTGAGGGAAGGTTATACTTTGTTTTGATCTGAATGTTTCTATGAGTTGTTCACCTTTTTGGAAATACACATCAAGGATGCAGTATTTGAAGCATCTATATACATACAGTCTGCATTCGTAGGTTGCATTGTGTGAATGGGTATACTGTTTGAGTACTTCATCATGTCTCCTAGTGCACTGTGGCTGATCATTCATGTCCATCAAAATTATTGTTTTAAATAACTTCATTTTTATTCTAAATTTTACAGAATTACATTGATTTAAAAATTGTCTGTAGGTAGACTATATTATCTCTCAATTTCAATTTGGGATAGTAAAGAAGGTTTTTTAAAATACTTAAGGAAGCACTGGGTCTGATATAGGGTTGTGAACCACTAGTTTCTATCCAAGGTGTGGTCCTTAGCTTTGCAGATTCACTGGTAGGGTTCTATTAAGTTCTCTTGAGTAGTGTTAACAGCACTACTTAGCATATTTCTTATTTTTCTTTTTGGAAGATTTAAGGTAGCTTTGTCTTACAGTTCCTCTTTTTTCTTTTTGAATGTTTTCCTCCTTTCTTGTTTTTAAACATAGTGTTTACCTCTAATACTAAAGTAACTATTATCCGAGACATATTGTTTTCATAAGTTTTATCTGGATGTCTTCCTATTTTTTTTTTTTTTGGTAAAAAATAATCTTTTTAAATTTAGCTCTCAAATATTCCATAATTTTTATACTCACAAGATATTATGAGCATAGCAGATGAAGCAAACAGCCAAAAGCTACATCACAGTAATACTTCTTTGTGGTCCTTTTCTTAAACAGAGTTCAAAGCCCAAGTATTATGAATGTAGAGCTTCCTAGAATCCAAGTGAAACAAGGCAAGCAAACTTCTCAGATGGGGATTTCACAGATCCTTTGGTGTAGGCCTGGAGTGGGAAGTTCAGTCCTTTTTTGTTTCCCTTGGGAATGTCTTTGGAGAGCATATAGTGAGGGTGCCTTTTTTCAGCGATTGTGATGTCTATATAGTATGACTGAAGTTCTCAGAATTTCTGGTCTGTGGATCGCTTTTGTAAAGAAATAATTCCTAGAAATTATCCATTTATGATGTTGACTTAAAATATCCAGTCTTGAGGAAATGCTAATCAGAAAATGAGTACTAATTTTTCTCAAATTTAATTTTATTTGTTTACCTTTTAGTTCATGGTGATGATGATAATGATGTGTATAAACAGTACCATAGAGGGATTATAAATGCCATAAACCATAAACCATTGAGACATCTTTACTGTGGACTAGTGCACCTCTGAAATTTAACTTGTTTTTTAGATTTATTTTATTTTATTTTATTTTTATTTCTGCTTTTTGTCTCTCCCCCCCACCCCCCTGCTGCGGGGGCGCGCTGAGTCAGCTTCACCGGTGAGCGGTGGCCTTGCCCACTCACGGGTGGCTTGCCCTGCTTGTGGGCGGCTCTGCTCTGCCCGTGGTGGCTTTTGCCCTGCCCACGGCGGCTCTGCCCCGCCCACGGTGGCTTTGCCTTCTCAAGGCGGTCCGCCCGCCCAGAGAGGCCCCCAGGGACCGAACCCAGGGTGTCCCATGTGGTAAACCGGTGCCCTATCCACTGGGCTATACAGCCGGCCCCTGGTATTTAACTTGTTGAACTACAGACCTTGATGATAAACCTGAGGGATGGGCTTGGGATAGGATGAGATGGGTGTATTGGGGTTTCTCTTGCTTCTCTGAGGAGGTTAAGTGGCTGTTGGAGCTCTGCTGGTGATAGAGGGCCTTGATCTCTGCCTTTCTTCCTTTTCCAGCAATAGCATCCTGCTTTCCAGCTTGAACACAGATACAGAGCCATCATCTCATTTTCCTTAACCATTGCGCAATCCCTATTCCTTGAGTTCTCCTAGATGTCATATACTCTGTTCATTTAACATTATTTTAATGATTTCTTCCCCTTTTTATTTTAAGGAAATATGTTCATGTATTTCCTACATTAATATTGGCTCTGGTTTCACATTTTTATGACAAGGTAGTTTGCTGCTAAATTATGGGGAAGAGTGGAAGATGAGGCTGGCAAGATAGGATAAGGGCAGTAGGGAATTGGTCAAGTGTTTTGAGGACTGAAGTGACATGTTATAATCTAGTATTATGAAGCTGACAGCAGTGGCAGAGTGAACAAGAAAATGGAGAGTTGAAACCTAAGTGACACTTAAGAGTGCCAAAAAACTGAACATTGAAACTTAAGGCAGAGTCCTCTTAGAAGGATTTTGCTGTGATCTGTGTTAATGATAAGAACTGTTTTTGAGTGAGTAACCTAAAGGGTTGAATGAGGCTCTGAACTGTGGCAGTGGCTGGGGAATGGAAAGGAGTGGGTAGATAAGGGAGATGTTATAGATGTAGACCAAAAAGTATTTGATGATTGATGGAATGTGAGGTGAGGAGATGCTATGAGGAAGAGTAGCATAATGTTAGTGATTGGAATATAGAAATAGGAGTGTGTTTTTGGGGTAGGATAGTGAATTTGGTTGTTAAAATATTGCTTGTCTGTTTGCTGGTAGGCCAATGGAGATAAGCAGTAGACAGTTGAAAATGTTAGGCTAAGTTCAGGAGGTCATGGTTAGAAATGTATAATGAAAATACCTCATAGAACTGATAGCTGAAGTGTGGAAAATAAGATTGTTAAGGGAGAAAGGATGAGTGCGAAGAGAAGCCCTCAGAAAGTTAATCTCATCATGGATATTTTATGACCCTGGGTAAGTTGCTTAACCTTTCAATGCCTTATTTTTCCTTATTGTAAAGTGGAAAAAAATCATAGTATCTACTTCACAGGATTGTTGTGTAATTGAATGAAATCAACTTTGTAAATTGCATAGTGCTTGGCCCATAGTAAACACTAAAGGTTATATTATTTTAAGCACTTCGGTTAAGCATATAAAAATGGAAATGATAATTTCTAATACTAACTTTAGAAGTTATATTGAATGTTTAAAATTAAACAAGTGATCTTATTAGCAGAACATTTTTATTTCTCAAATTGGAACTTTTTGGTTTTTGAATGTCTGGTCATTTTTAGTCTTGGAACTAATTTTTGTGATAATTACATAATTATCTCTGTAGGTATTTTATATAAAGCTCCACTTTGCTTGATATTTAATACCTTTCAGTACAAATTCTGGTACAATAGTTTCACTTCACTTTTCTCCTTTTGTTTCTTACTCATATAATCCCTTCACTGGTTAGGACTTAGAGATAAACTCTTGGTTAAATATGTAGTGTTTTCTTAGTGGGATAACTAAGGAGTGGAGATACTAAAATTGATTTTAGGACTTTACAGATTTCCTCCATTGAAGTTGGGCTGCAAGGAACCCAATTGTATTTGGCATCTGTTTTTTTTTTCTGTGAGAGGAGGATTATGCTCTAGAAGTGTCATTTGGGGGAGCCAAAGCACCGTACTATAACTTCCAACAGTCCATTCAGTGTGGATGCGGGAAAAATTGTGAAATGAATTGCAGTTCATGCTTTGCAGGTGTTTTTATGTTTCTTCCTTCTGCTCTAACAATAAAAGGTTAGATGGGCTTGGTAAATAGTAAATGAATAAGACTACATGTTAAATACATATTTACTTTGGGTTTTAATTTTTTGTATTTGCATTTTAGGTGTCCTGTTGACGTTTATTTTAAGGACAAAGAAAAATTAGTATTTTCAGTTAGATGTGTATCATATCACTTCAAAACTGTTATTGCTCCATATTAGACTATAGATTACTTGTCTAATTGAGAACCACTATGAAATGTTTAAAAATATAACCTTCAGGATGTAGGCTAGATTTTCCTGGTCAATGAACTGACTAATACTGAGAGTCTGTAGATGCAAAGCACTTTAAATTATTTTAAAAATTATAGGGAGTGGATGTGGCTCAAATGATTGAGCACCTGCTTCCCACATGGGGGGGTCCCGGGTTTGGTTCCTGCTGCCTCCTAAAACAAAACAAAACAAAACAAAACAAAACAAAAAAACAACAAGCAAACAAATGTAAAAGCTAACTCAGGGGAGCCGTTGTGGCTCAGTGGTTGAGCGCCGGCTTCCTACATATGAGGTCCCGGGTTCAATCTCCTTCCTACATATGAGGTCCCGGGTTCAATCTCCAGCCTCCCCCCACCCCCCCAAATTGCCACTTGAGTAAGTCTTTGTATAAACAAGTTTGGTACTGTTTAGTTGATTAGTGTATATCAGAGCTGTTGTTTGGGATCTATAGATACAGGCTATTCAGGTATGTAATTGGATCTGCATAAACAAATAGCATATTAGAATTTGGATTCAGAAGGGATAGCTTATTGTTCATTTTATTCTGTCCATCCAGGTTTTTGTTTAGTTTGTTGTGTACCATTTAAAATGGATTAGAATTCAATTTTTTAAAAATAAAAATTTTTTTATTAGGAAAGTTGTGAAAAAATATAGAATGTGTCACAAATTTGTGTGTTATCCTTGTGTAGGATTATGCTAATCTCTGTATTTTTCCAATTTTAGTAAATATGCTGCTGAAGTAAGCACTAGAATTCATTTTAGTATCCCTTTTTTACTATAACCGTGGCAAGATTATTTTTCTTTCCTTTTTCTCTACCACTCCCCTGATGCACAGGCATGTGTACATGCACTTACACACATAAAGAATAGTCACACTTTGGCAAATATTTATAGTGGGATAAAATATGATTTACTTGTAGTTTTTAGTAGGTTGCTATCTGTAGTCATGAGAAAAGTCTACTTTTGAATTTTGCTGCCTCTTTTATTTATAAGGATGTTGAATAGAGAGGCTGTCTACAAGACTGTGTCTTCATCAGAAGCTGGGATTTAATATGTGTGCATCTTTCACCATCCCTCTAAATTCTTGTTTTCTGCTACCTGACTTGTGTTATCAAACCCCAGAGTTCCTTACTTCTTTTTGTTAGCTAATGGAGTGTTTTGGGTGGGCTATGAGAGGAAATGCTTTTTTTTTTTTTTTTTTAAATGTCAGCATTACTTTGTGTGTGAGAGAATGTAGTTCCTGTAGAAAAAGTCATCAGTTAGCTTGGTGTCTTGGAGTGGCAGCTTTGCTACTTTATTGTCCTCTGGTTTCTCTCTCGTCTAACAGAGAAAGTGAGCAGATTGTCTTTTTATGAATGCTGTTCTTTAAAATCATATGATTGAATGACCAGTGAAATTAATCTTGATTTCTGCAGTACTAAAATTAATCTTGGCTACTTTCTTTCCCTCCTTCCCTC
>PVKH010028888.1:0-12756 GCA_004027955.1 Chaetophractus vellerosus | reverse complement strand
CTTGTTATTGTTGAGTTGTAACATCTCTTTCTATATCCTGGATATTAAACCCTTATCGGATATGTGATTTCCAAATATTTTGAATGTTTCCCTACATTTTCTTCTAGTAATTTTATGGACCTGGCTTTTATATTTAGGTATTTGATCCATATTGAGTTGATTCTGAGATAGGGGTTCTCTTTCATTATATTGGCTATAGATTGCCAGTTCTCCCAGCACCATTGAAAAGACTATTTGGTCCCATTAACATGGACTTGGTAGATTTGTCAAAAACCAGTTGGGGGAAGCAGATGTGGCTCAAGTGATTGGGCTCCTGTCTACCATATAGGAGGTCCAGGTTTCAATTCCCTGGGCCTCCTGGTGAAAAGCAAGCTGGCCCGCATGGTGAGCTGGCCCATGCGGAGTGCTAGCCTGCCCAGAGTGATAGCCCATGCAGGAGTGCTGGCCCACACGGAGAGCTGGTGCAGCAAGATGACGTAACAAAAGGAGACACAGAAGAGAGACATTGAGAGACTCAGCAGACCAGGGAGCTGAGGTGGCGCAAGAGATTGAGCAGCCTCTGTCCACTATGGAAGATCCCAGGATCGGTTCCCGGTGCCGCCTAAAGAGAAGACAAGCAGACACAGAAGAACACAGAGAGCAGACAGCAAGTGCAAAGCAAAGGGGCGGTGGGGGGAATAAAATAAATAAATAAATAAATCTTTTTAAAAAAACAACAAACAGTTGGCCGTAGAGGTGAGAGTTTATTCTGGACTCTCAATTCTGTTCCACGGATCGATGTGTCTTATCTTTATGCCTGTACCATGCTATTTTTTTAAATTGTTGTTTGTTTGTTTGTTTGAGATACCATGGCCCAGGGATTGAACCCAGGACCTTGTATGTGGGAAGCCAGCACTCAACCTTTGAGCCACTTTTGCTTCCCTGAGTTGGTTTTATCGTTTGTTTTGCTTGTTGTTTGTATTTGTTTTTTCAGGATGCACCAGGAACCGAACCTGGGACCTCCCATTTGGGAGGTGGACTCTCAACTGCTTGAGCAACATCAGCTCCACCATGCTGTTTTGACCACTGTAGCTTTGTAATATGTTTCAAGGTCAGGTAGTGAAATTCCTCCCACATCGCTCATCTTTTTTAGAATGCTTTTGGCTATTCGGGTGCACTTTCCCTTCCAAATGAACTTGGTAATTGCCTTTTCTAATTCCGTAAAGTAAGCTGTTGGAATTTTGATTGGTATTGCATTGAATCTATAAATCAGTTTGAGTAGAATTGACATCTTCATGATATTTATTCTTCTAGTCCATGAACACGGAATGTCTTTCCATTTGTTTAGGTCGTCACTGATTTCTTTTAGCATTGTTTTGCAGTTTTCTGCATATAGTTCCTGTACTTCTTTGGTTAATAAGTTTCCTAGGTATTTGAGTCTTTTTGTTGCTATTGTAAATGGAATTTTTTCCTTGATTTCATCCTCAGATTGTTCATTACAAGTGTACAAAAACATTACTGATTTTTGCATGCTGATCCTGTTTCCTGCCACTTTGCTGAACTCATTTATTAGGTCAAGTAGTTTTGTTGTAGAGATTTCAGAATTTTCTGAATATAGGATCATGTCATCTCTAAATAGGGAAAGCTTTACTTTTCCTGTTTGGATGCGTTTAAAATTTTTTTCTTGTCTGATTGCTGTAGCTAGAACTTTTAGTACAATGTTGAATAACAGTGGTAACAGTGGGCATCCTTGTCTTGTTCCTGTTCTTAGAGGGAACGCTTTCAACCTTTCCCCATTGAGTATGATGTTGGCTGTAGGTTTTTCATATGTGCTTTTTTTTTTTTTTTTTTAATCATATTGAGAATTTTCCTTCTATTCCAATGTAAGTGCTTTTCTCAAGAAAGGATGTTGGATTTTGTTGAATGCCTTTTCTGCATTCATGTGGCTTTTTTCCTTGTTAATGTGTATTACATTGATTGATTTTCTTATCTTGAACCAGCCTTGCATACCAAGAATAAATCCCACTGGGTCATGATGTATAAGTCTTTTGATATGCTGTTGGATTTGGTTTGCAAGTATTTTGTTAAGAATTTTTGCATCTATGTTCATTAGAGAGATTGGCCTGTAAGTTTCTTTTCTTGTAGTGTCTTTATCTGGCTTTGATATTAGGGTGATGTTGGTTTCATAAAACGTATTGGGTAATTTTCCCTCCTCTTCAATTTTTTGGAGGAGTTTAAACAGGATTGGTGTTAATTCTTTTCTAAATGCTTGGTAGAATTCACCTGTGAAGCCATCTGGTGTTGGACTTTTCTTTTTTGTTAATGGATTCAATCTCTTTAAATGTGATTGGTTTGTTAAGTTCTTGTGTTTCTTGTAGTGTCAGTGTAGGTTGTTTGTGCCTTTCTAGGAATTTGTCCACTTCATCTAGATTGTCTAGTTTGTTGGCATACAATTTCCCATAATAACCTCTTATGATCCTTTTTAGTTCTGTGGGGTAGGTCTTCCCCCCTTTCATTTCTGATTTTATTTATTTGCATCTTCTCTCTTTTTTTCCTTTGTTAGTCTAGTCTAGGGGTTTGTCAGTTTTATTGTTCTTCGCAAAGAACCAGCTTTTGGTTTTGTTCATTTTCTCTATTGTTTTCTTGTTCTCAATTTCACTTATTTCTGCTCTAATCTTTATTATTTCTTTCCTTCTGCTTGCTTTGGGATTGGTTTGCTGTTCTTTTTTGTTTCTCCACTTGTTCAATTACATCTTTGATTTTAGCTCCTTTTTTAATATAGGCTTTTAGGGTTATAAATTTCTCTGTCAAGATTGCCTTCTCTGTATCCTGTAAATTTTGATAAGTTGTGTTCTCATTTTCATTTGTCTCAATATCTTTACTGATTTCACCTTCAATTTCTTCTTTGACTCACTGATTATTTAGGAGTGTGTTTTTTAGCCTCCACACAGTTGCGAATTTACCACTTTTTTGTCTATTATTGATTTCCAGTTTCATTCCATTATGATCTGAGAAGGTGCTTTGTGTAATTTCAGTCTTTTACATTTATTTAGAGTGGTGTTGTAACCTAACGTGGTTTATCCTGAAGAAAGATTCATAGGCACTTGATAAAAATGTATAACCTGCTGAGCTTGGGTGTATCTTTCTCTTTTATGTCTCTTAGGTCTAACTTGTTTATCATATTGTTCAAGTTCTCTGTTTCCTTGTTGATCTTCTGTCTAGTTGTATTATCTAATGATGTGAGTGATGTGTTAAAGTCTCCAACTATTGTCACAATGATTATTTCTCCCTTTAGTTTTGCTAGAGTTTGCCTCATGTATTTTGGGGACCCTGGTCAGGTACATAGATATTTATGACTGTTATATCTTTCTTTCTGATGGAGTGGCCCTTTTATTAATATCTAATGGCCTTCTGTATCTTTCATAACCTTTTTGCATTTAAAGTCTGTTTTGTCCAATATTAGTATAGCTACCTCTGCCCTTTTTTGGTTTCTGTTTGTGTTGTATATCTTTTTCCATCCTTTCACTTTCAGCCGGTTTGTATCCCTGGGTTGAAGGTGAGTCTCTTGTCAGCAGCATATGGATGGCTCATGGGTTTTTTATCCATTATGTCAGCCTATACCTTTTGATTGGGGAGTTTAATCCATTCACGTTCAATGATATCACTGTAAATGGATTCCACCATTTTATTCTTTGGTTTTCATATGTCATATCTTATTTTCATCCGTCTTTTTACTCTTTTGGTTATCCTTTCTGCTATTCTTTCTTCTATACTCTCCTCCTCGCCTCTCTCTCCTGTCTTCCTTTCAGGTTCTAAGGCTTCCTTTAATAGTCCCTGCAAATGTAGATCTTTTTTATGAACTCTCTTAGTTTCTGTTTGTGAATATTTTATACTCACCTTCTTACTTGAAGGACAATTTTGTTGTATAAAGAATTCTCACCTGGCACTTTTTCAGTTCCTAAATGTATCATACCACAGCTTCTCGCCTCCATGGTTTCTGATGAGAAATCTGCACTAAGTCTTACTGGGTGTCTCTTGTATGTGATGGTTTGCTTTTCCCTTGCTGCTTTCACAATTTTTATCTTTGACATTTGACATTCTGAGTAGTATGTCTCTTGGAGTAGGTCTATTTGGATTTATTCTGATTGGGGCACACTGCCCTTCTTGGATATGTAAGTTCATTTCTTTAGTGAGAGTTGGGAAATTTTCAGCTATTATATCCTCAAATACTCTTTCTGCCCCATTTCCCTTCTCTTCTCCTTCTAGAACTTCCATGACACGTATGTTGTTGCATTTCATTTTGTCATTCAACTCTGAGCCCCTGCTCAATGTTTCCATTCTTTTCTCTCTCTCTTCTTTTCTGTCTTCAATTTCTGCTGTTCTGTCTTCAGTATCACGTATTCTTTCTTCTTTCATTTCAAGTCTGCTGTTGTATGCCTTTTTAGCAACCCTCTCAGTTCAGTGCCTAGTAGGAGTGTGTTTGCTGCAACAGGGACCAGATCAGTGTGGTAGAGGATCCTTCCTGGAGGCTAAGAGCCTTGTAATTCAAACTTTCTCAGAGAGAGTTCTCCAACCTTCACTGACAGTCTCTTCCCTTTTCCTGAGTAGGAAATAATTCCACTCTCCTCATCCTCTTCATTCAGTTCCTGTTAGTAGGGAGGAATATTGTCAGATCTCTTTAGTCCCTTGCTGGCTCCCAAGGCAAACAATGGTATGGCCCCACCTGGCCAGGAAGGGCCCGTGGAGCACAGCAGACCAAATTTGTGGGCCAAATGCTGAGTCAACCTTAGGCTGTGCCCCACTCTTTCCCCTTTCCTAAGGAGGTGGATCTCTGGGGCCTCCTTTGTCTGTAGCTGCTGCTGGCCCAGAGGTCTAAGAATTATCAGCAGTAACAACCATGGCACAGTTTTGAGGTTATGATTCTTTTCCTTTGTCCTCTCTTCTGGGAGGTGTTCAGCCTTCCCCTGGTGTTACCGGATTTAATCTAAGTTCTTGACTTATGCTGCAGAAATGAATTTCAGAGCACTTAAGGTGAGTTAGGCCAGTAATTTATTAAGGTAGGGAGAGAAGAGAAATGGGAGAAAATAACAGGTGATGGGTCCCCGGTAGAGAGTAAGGGGCTGAAAACTGATAGGGCTGATTTATAGACTACAATTTCCCATTATAGATTATAAATGCCCAGGTTAGATTATAAATGCCCAGGTTTTACTTGCATGTTGATCCGCACAGGGGGTACATGGTGAGAGTAGGGTGGGAGCCAGCTGGAGCTGCCAGGGACAGGAGAGGAGGGAGCAGGGGAGAGGTTTGACCTTTGCACCTGCTTTTTGAACTGTTAATTATTCTACCCCTTTGCTAATGGCATGGGAGGAGTCCCAGGTGTTTGCTGTTTTGATTGATTACCCCACCCATCAATCTGGGGCCAATGATAAGATGGTGGAGAATATCAGAGAATCTCCTGGGAATCTCTGGAACTCTCACGACAGTCTTCCTGCAGCCATCTTAGGGGTATCTGTGTCCACGTGGTCTTTCCAGGTTTCAGATCCATCTACTTATTCCCTGTATGAAGCCAGCTTCACTAGTGTCCTAAACCTTAGAAGATTTTTTTCCAGGCTGTTTCTGCCTGTTCTCTAGTTATTTTTCTTAGAGAAAAGAGAGTTCTGTGTCTTTCTAGTCCACCATCTTCCCGTCTAGGGTATGACTCTTGACTCCTTGGCAGTGGGCTCCTGGAGTCTCTACTGAAAGCCCAAGTCTTTACCAAGGCCTCTCTGTCGTTACTGGACTTGAATTTCAAGGTAATATCTCTTCTCTGCTCTTTAGCCTCCCATTTGCTGTTTTCTGTTAGGTTTTTCAAAATCTCACTTTGTAGATGTGCAGTTTAGGAATCAGTCAGTGACTGGGGGGGAGGGGAAGTTTTATATGCGTATTTGGGCAATTAATTCTGTATTTCCCCTTCCTCTCCTAGATTGTGCCTCCTGAATTCCAGCTACTTTTGCAATCCAGAACTCCTAACTCAATCTCCTTAGCCCAGTATACTGCTGGTTTTTTTGCTTCTACTGTGTCCTGGAAAGTGCCCTCAAGAGAAAAGCCCATTAATTTTATACTTGTTTTCATTGGGAAGGTTTAGTATGATAAAGGCTACTCTGTTGTAGCTAGATTTATCAGCCTATTTTAAATTTCTTGCCAATTTGAAAATTCTGGAGCTGAGTTGGTTTAGAAGCTGAGTAGGATTTGAATAGGCAGAAATGACTTCTGCAGGAAGGTAAACAGTGTGAACTCATATATGGTGGGGAGGAATTAAAAGATTAAAGTGAAGCAGTTTGAAGATTTAGGTTAATATAAGCAATGTTGTACTAAGTTTCCAGGAGCAAAGTAGAGACATTCCCTCTGGAATCCTCTGTGTGGCTGGAAGTAATTCCTGATAGCTTGCAATTTCTTTGCAGTTTCATGTTTTACTTTAAAAAAGGAATGTTAATTATGTTCTCAGCTCTATAATATGTCTCTTTGTTTTAAATTAAAATGGTGTGAATACTATCAATGGTATTGACCAGCAGGAAGATGTGCCCCACTTATCCTATAACTATCATATTGTGGTTTAGCCGTTGTTGTTTTTGGTTGTTTGTTTTAGATTTAGTTTATTTATTTCTCCCCACCCCCTTGTTGTTTGCACTTGCTGTGTCTGTTCATCTTCCTTGTTTCTTTTTTTTTTTTTTTAAGATTTATTTTTATTTATTATACATCCCCCCCTTTTTGCTTGTTCTTGCTGTGTTCCTTTTTCTCTGCATTCCTCTGTGTCTGCTTGTCTCCCCTTGCTGGGGCGACCTGCCAAGTCAGCTCACCGGCGTGGTGGCCCACCTACTCGTGGGGGCTCGTCCTTGCTCACGGGGGCTTGCCTTTGCCCGCGATGGCGTGCCCCGCCCACGTTGGCTTGCCTTCTTGAGACGGTTTGCCCATTCGAGGAGGCCCGGGGCCCGAACCCGGGGCCTCCCATGTGGTAAACCGGCGCCCTACCATCTGGGCTATACAGCCGACCCCTTCCTTGTTTCTTTAGGAAGCACCAGGAACTGAACTAAGGACCTCCAATGTGGGAGGGAAGCACCTAATCACTTGAGCCACCTCTGTTCCCTGCTTTGTTGTGTCTCTCATTGTGTTTTTGTGTTTGTTTTTTTTTTAAGATTTGTTTTATTTATTCCCCCCTCCCTCCATTGTTTTTTGCACTTGCTGTCTGCTCTCTATGTGTTCTTCTGTGTCTGCTTATCTTCTCTTTAGGTGGCACTAGGAACCAATCCTGGGACCTTCCAGAGTAGGAGAGAGGTGCTCAGTCTTTTGTACCACCTCAGCTCCCTGTTCTTCTGCATCTCTTATTGTCTCTTCTCTGTGTCTCTTTTTGTTGTGTCATCTTGCTGTGCCAACTCTCCATATGGGCCAGCTCTCCACTCAGGCCAGTTCGCTGCATGGGCCAGCTTGCCTTTCACCAGGACACCCTGGGAATTGGACCCTGGACCTCCTATATGGTAGATGGGAGTCCAATCACTTGAGCCACATCCGTTTCCCTCATTATGTTTTTTCGTTTTGTCTTGTTGCATCAACTTGCCGCACCTGCCTGTTCGACTTCTTTAGAAAGCACTGGGAACTTCTGCTCCCTGTTTTGTTGTGTCTCTCGTTATGTTTTTCTTCTTGTGTCTCTTGTTGTATCATCTTGTGTCAGCTTGCTCCACCTGCCCATCATTCGCTCTCTCCTTTAGGAGGCACCAGGAACTGAACCATGGACCTCCTGTGTGGTAGGCAGGAGCTCAATCGCTTGAGCCACAGCTGCTTCCTGGTATTACTGTTTGGAAAGATGTGTGGGACTATATTAACAGGAGATCTCTAGGACTCATCTAATGTGGATCTTGTAAAGGAAAGTAATGGATTTGTCACTCAAGTATGCGATTTGCTCTTTTTGTTTTTCTAATGGCTAAACAAATGTTACATACTGTTTTCTCCTTACCTCAGAAAACTTGGAGATTTAAGTTTTCAGGATGCTTTCCATTATTTGCCTATTTGTGTCATGACAAGTTTGAAGGGGTTCCAAGATGCCAAGTTTATAGGTACTTGATATTTAAATTGATATTTAAGACTTGCATAGCATATTTACTTTCAGGTGAAGGGAATCTACTTAATGACAATATAGTAGCATATTTCTGGTGAGTTTTGCCTTGGCTGATTATGTGTGGTGCTCAAATGAGTTGGGCAGCAGCCATTTGAGCTGTTGATTACACTTCACAGTCTAGAGAGTCTCAACAGTAGAGTTTGCTGGCTTTAAATGGAAGAGGGTGAGTGTGCGCCTTTCATTTTTTTCTGTCTTAATGGCATATTCAGGCCTTATTTAATTATTTCATTTCCTGCTTTGGGATAGGGACTTTCAATAAAAGCTGAGTTATAGATGGGGGTGGGAGGAGGTGGTTGAGTCCCAACCTCAGAAATAAGAGATGATGGCAGAATCCTTTTGAGTCTTTCATTTACTAACTCAGAATAAAGTTATTGACCTGGTATAACTCCTGGAAGAACTTTAACTTCTCCACATTTGTTATTTTAGTTATCCCCTGCCACCCATAATAACGAGTTGTAAAGCCCTTTTTAAAAGTGTGTGTGTCCGTCTTGGGGTGATCAAGGAAGGGCAAATCAGGAAATTAGGAGACTTGTACCCTGCAGCCAAGCTAGGGTGGCAGGAAGAGAGAGTATTCCAAAGGATATCGAATCTGAGGTGGTAGCTACCAGAAAAGTGGAAAGTAGGCTTCTGTCAAGGAAAAAGAGCCAAACAGTCCTTGAGAAAGAGGCCTTGGAGCTGAACAATCAAAAGGACCCTGTGCTTTCTCAGAAATTATAAAGTAGAATTCTTTGTAAACCTGAATATTCAACAATCTTTTATACTGTAATTTTGAATTACCAAGAAGAAATCCATTGATTTGGGGGCCATAGAATCAGGGGAGAAGCAGGAATAAAATATAATGGGAAAACAAATTAAAGACCTATTTAGAAGGTAATGTGGTCCAATTTAGTGATGAGAATGTGAGGAGTCTAGAGAAAAGAAGAACTTGAGACTACTTCTCAATTTCTGGCTTGGTAAATTGGGGTTGTGATAGTGCCATTTAGCAAGAAAGGGAATATGTGTAAAAGCAGGTTTGCAGGATAATATTATAAGAGTATAGTTTTAAATTTCTTGAGTTTGAGGAACCTGTGGAACATCTGGGTGGAGATATCTAATAGACAGATAGATGGGGTGGAGCTCAGGAATATAGGGGGAAATCAGCCTATAAGTGATAGTTGAACTCAGGGTTATATCCATAGAACAAGTGAGGAAGAATCCTAGGGAATTATGCTTTGGGGAAATGCAAATATTTTAGAAACCGAAGAAATATTTGTGGTGAAGACTGGCAAAGAGGTAGGAGGAATGATAGGAGGTCTTGGAGTCATACTTCCTAAGAAGGAGAAAATTTCAAAGAGGGAAGGATTAGTCAGAAAGAAGGCAGTAAGTTGGATCCTTCAATGTGTTTAAATGCTTGTGTGAGAGGAATCCATAAGGAGAGGAAGGAAGAGTTGGAGATGTGGAGGAGAAAGGATAACTGGCTTTGTAGGAGGGCAGAGGTGGTTAGTGAGATCCAGAGTACAAGTGATTGGAGCAACCATCTTCTCTAAGACTTGATAAATTGAAAATAAACTAGTAGATTTGGTGGTTTTGTGTTGCAGCCAGGCCTGGGAGAAAAGAAATGGAAAAGATTAGTCCCAGAAGAAAGGATAGAGGTGTTGTCTCTTGGAGGAGTGGAAAGCAAAGCTATAAGGAGGAATAATGAATGAGGGAAGCCAAGTGTTGGTTCTGTGAAGGAAGCTTGAGGCCCTGAAAAAGACCTCTTTTTTAAGTTATTTTTTTATTTTTATTACAGAAGTTGTGGACTTAATCATGCACATGTGTGGGATTCCCATATAACACCCCTTCACCAACACACCACACCATTGTGGAACATTTGTTACAGATTATGAGATAATATCATCAGACTATTACCACTAACTGATGAGATAAGGACCTTTTGTGGTTATTGAACAATTATTTATATATATATATATTTTTTAAATATATATATATATATACATTTTTTTTAAGCCAGTAAAAAGAATTTATTGGGAAATGGAGAGAGAAAACAGAGCTTGCTGAGAGATGGGAGAGAGAGACATACACACCAGGATTTGGTGTGTTCTCCTCTAGGCAGAGAGCTGAATGATTATATATATATATATATATATGTTTATTATTTATTATATTTTAAAAGGACTACATTTTAAAATTAGACTTTTTCATCAATTCATATTGTATTTTAGGATCTGGGAACTGTTCCCTAAGAAGAAACTCATTAGTTTGGAACTGGAGGATTCCTTTCATCAGATACTAACATGAAAGAACCACCATTAAATGGTGACTCTGACAAGGCAATGGCACCACCACTCAGGCGACTTGAGGAAATTAAGACAGAACCCGACAATGCTCAAGTAAATATTTTAACCTCAATTTCTTTTTTCTAGAACAGCATTTAATTACAGATTTTAGTTTTGGAGGTGATGGTTTATTGGCTGAAAAACTTAAAACTTTATCATCTCCAAAGCAGTTGATCAAGTAATACAGAATAAATGGTGTTAAGTGGTATAACAACTATATGCAAGAAAGAGATTTGAAAAAAGAATGGAGTATTTGGAATTGGACCTTTGGATATGTAAAAGAATTGCTTAGAGTGTTATGGGCTTAGCTGAGAGTAACACTTTTTTTTTTTTTTTTTTTCATTTTTCCTAACTTGGAACAATACAAATAATAACTATCTGTTTTATGCTATTGCCTCTATTAAATAGTAGACTTAATAAGTTTTAAATTCTTAAAACTTTTTTCTTTAAAATTTTATCCAAATTAATTTCATGTTTAAAATAATCTTAAACATTTTTAGACATATCCCATAAAGGATAAACTGATTCAAGCTGTGAGTATTCTGGAAGTAGGGCCAATTTTCCTTAGAATATTTGTACATGAACCAGATAAAATTTCTAATAAAAAAAATATAAATCAGAGAATTCAGTTTTAGATCTATTTCTGGTAATAACCTAAAATAAACCTATGTTAGTTAAGGGTATGCCCCGCATTAAGTTGGTAACAGTTATCAGCCTGCTTCTGAATATATGACTGGGGAATGTTTTCCATTTAGGAAGTATCTTTTGCTTCTTCAACCCATGGACATTCAAGCACATACACCAAGTTTAGTTATGGTAGCCATGAGATTTTCTGCTGCTCTGAAAAATCCTCTTTTGTAAGGATCATTCATCCCTGTCTCTTTGTGTATTTAAGGTCTTTATGAAGACAATTAGCCGTAAATGATTAGAACAAGAGGGAAAATAGGTGCCATTGAGTATGTCTCTGTTTGTAGTGGCTACTGTGGGAGTGCATTGACAAAGATTCAAAGGCCACATCTGGAAATATGTTAGGCCATAGAAAATAATGTAGTGATTTATTGGTATATATCAGCCAAGGGCACCAAAAGAGGGAGTGCTTACCAATGTACCCTGCTTCAATTCAGTTATACAATTCACTCTGCAGACTTGAGTATAATAAATTATCACTTTTTATTGAATAACTGATTGTGTTAAATACATTGTATTCATTGTTTTCAACTTTCTTTTTTAGGAGTATTGTCAAGCCCAACAGTCCAAAACTCAGGAAAGCGAACTGAAAATAAGCACTACGTTTTCAGACAGTGGTAACAAAATTAAGTTAATCACATATTATATTCTGACCAGTATGCTTGACAGTTTATTTTACTTTTCTTTAGAATGGTTTGAATATTGCATTGTTAGTATTGAGTTTCAAGTCCAGGAGAATTACCACTAAAAAAAAAAAAAATGAAATAATGCATACTTAATCTTATGTAAATACTAATTTTTTTCCTTGTTTTGTTTTTATAGCTTCACAGTTGACTACAGGCATTCAGCTTTCTCTGGCATCATCTGGGATGAGTAAAATGCTTCCTTCGGTTTCAACCACAGTTATTCAGGTTTCTTGTTCTGGTTGTAAAAAAATTCTTCAGAAGGGTCAAACTGCATATCAGAGGAAAGGGTCTACTCAGCTTTTCTGCTCTACACCGTGCATCACTGAATACATTTCATCTGCCAATTCACCAGCTTTTCCCAAGAGAACTTGCTCAAACTGCTTGAAGTATGTAATTCTCAATTTTGCCCCCTTTTACTTCCCTAATAGATCTTGACCATAGTCTTAGTGGTAGTTTTCTATGTATTTTTTCTCTGAAGAAATTTCACAATGTGAAGAGTTCTATTTCTCTTCAACTTTAAATAGTGTCTTCCAAAACTTATTTTCCTATTCTTTTCAGTTGAAATTCTTCACAAGTAGGATTAATGGATGCCCATTCCATTATTTTATCATTTAACAGTTGTTTTGGAACTTCTAAAGTGTAAAATGGTAGTATTTTTTTTATAATAGCAAATGAAGCTATTTAATTCCTTTGAAAAATTGAATAACCAGAAATCTGGGAAGCAGTCATTAAAGGCCAAAATAAGTCAATACACTAAAATGCTAACGCTTGACTTATTTATAGGAAAATTATTGAGACCTCTGCTCAGTTTGTTTCAGCTAATTTTAGGCACTTCTAACAAGATTCATTTTCTTTTTTCTTTAAAGATTTTTTTGTTGTTGTTACATATCCTCCCCTTCTGCTTGTTCTTGCTTTTTTGTGTGTCCATTCTTCTGTA
>PVKH010028887.1:0-12723 GCA_004027955.1 Chaetophractus vellerosus | reverse complement strand
AATAAGTTTAATTAAGAATTTTTCCTTTTTATTGTGGAAACTTGCAAGCATATATAAAAGTAGACAAAATGAATCCAATTGTACCCATCATCCAGCTTCAACATTGTCAGCTCACGACCAGCCTTGTTTCTTTTACCTACATCCACTTCCACTACTCCAAATTATTTTGAAGCAAATCCCAGACATCCCATCATTTCAGATGTAATTTGTTTTCTATTACGCCCCTAAGTCAGAGTTCTTCCGTTAACCATAACCACAATTCGATCATCTTACCCCAAAACAGATAACAGCAATGACTTATTATTTTCTTTAATCTAGTCAGTACTCCTATTTTCTGATTTCCCTTTTTTAAAACAAAAATTGTCGTGTTTGAATTGGTATTCATTGTAATTCACTGCAATTGGTTAATTTGTCTCAAGTCTCTCTTGCTCTCTAGCTTCTCCCTCCATCTCTCTTTTTTTTTTTTTCTTCTTTACAATTTTTGTTACTGTTGAAGAACAGAATCACGTGTCCAGGAGATTTCCTCCTTGTCTGGGTTTTGCTGATTGCATTCAGCATGTTCCTCTGACCTTTTATTTCTTTTAAATCAGTAGTTAGATTGCTAGTTGATTAGTCTTGGTTGCATTCAGGTTCAAATGGAGGGGAGGGATACTGCAACATTGATTTGAACATATTGGATATGTTTCATTTCATTAACTGATATCCTTGTTGATTCTCAAACTGTCCCATCTTGGGTGGGTGGCCACCTTTTCAAGTTGGCTTGATACAAAGATTCTTTGTATTCTTTGATTCTTTGTATCAGAACAAAGATAGCTTCTTTGTTTTGAGTATGACAAGATGTTCAAAGCTCATTGTACATTTCCTGCCCCTAACCTGGACTCTGCCATTCTCCAAGAAGCTCTGGTTTCTTTAGCACAAAACTTCTGTGGGCCCTAGGGACATCCAAACACCACAGGCAAGCCACACAGCCTCTCGAAATCAACACCCCTTGGCAAGCTCTATCTGGGAATGTAGGAAAAACTATTTCCTTACTATAACATAGTTATACTCATTTATAAATCCTCTAATCATGATTATTCTACTTCTTTTATTTGAACCTATAATTTTCAATTTACTTGTTAAGTTTATTTCTCAGAGACCTAAAGCTTTTGGATTGTTCCTATGCCAGTGGAGCCTTGAAACCCAGCAGATATGAGGCTAACTCCCACTCTTCAGTTCTTCAGGTCTGTCCTGGACAACTAACAAAACGATGATGATGGACCATCCCCATCCCCAAAGCAAGGCATATCTTCAACTGCAAACAAAGTAATTCCATTCCTATACCCTGTAATATCTATGTCCCTTCTCAGCCTGAAGCAAACCGAGTGGCCATCATCCCAAATCCCTCAAGACTGAGGCAAGAACAAAATTAAGGGGGGAGTGTAACCACTGACTAAAGCAGATTTATTGTATTGTAGTTATTATCTTGTGTTAACTGAGTATTTTGTAACATTGATATAAAAATAATAGTTAAATTTTTGAAAGTTTGGCATTCTACTGTCAACAATTGGTTTTGATTTTCTGTATATCAGTTAAGTTTGAGGTATAATAGAGAGTGGTGAGGACTGTGGCAAACTGGAACATGCAAGCCTGTCTCAAGGAGGCTGCCAATACTCCAGCAACTTTTAAAAGCCAAACGCAGGGCCAGTGTTACAGGACATTTTCACTTTTCAAGATAACACAGGAAAGATCTAAAAGAAATCTTCTGATTTCAGTTTTCTTAAAATCTTGCCTTTATAAAGTTTGGTTGTTCACCCTCCACCCTCCTGCCAAATCCACACACACACATACACACAAACATACACTGTACAGACATGTCTATATGCTGAATTTGGTCCACAAATTCCCGATCTGAAACTCATGGTCTGCAAAAAATTCAGTTGATTGAGAGAGAAGGACAGAGTCTGACAAGTGAGGTTTTCAGTAAGGAAATGAATTCCTGCAACTCCAAGATATAGACAACCGCACTGCAGGGCTTGGAAGTCAGTGGGCCAAGAGGGAACCAAGCACATTTAGCAGGGGCCAACATCAGCAACCCAGGAGTCAACAGAGAGTAAAAGGAGGCCTTGGATCTAGAATCTAAAGAGGAAAAAATGTCAGGGTGACTCTGAGCTCAGGAATATCTTTTTTCTTTATCCTCCTCTACATTTTCAGTAAGTTATCCCCTCATGCTTGCCTCTAAATCCTTTCAGGTCCCTACACTGTCTCCATTCCAGGCTTTACTGCTCCAAAATTCTTCCAATGTACTATTTTCCCAACCACAAAACTGTATCTGTGGAAAATAAGCACATGAAAAGATGTTTGGTCTCATTATCAGTCAGGGAAATGCAAATTAAAACCACAATGAGATACCATTACATACATATTGGAATGTCTTAAATTAAAAAAATAGTGACAACACCAAATGCTGACGAAGATGGGAAGAACCTGAACCACTCTTACATTGCCAGTGGGAACATAAAACATTACACCCACTCTGGAAGACAGTTTGGCAGTTTCCTATAAAACTAAACTTGCAATGATTACGTGACCTAGCAATTTCATTCATGGGCCTTTATCCCAGAGAAATGAAAACTTAGGTTCACTCAAAAAACTGTACACAAGGAAGAGGATGTGGCTCAAGCAATTGAGCTCCCGCCTACCACATGGGAGGTCCCAGGTTCAGTTCCCAGGACTTCCTAGAGAAGGCAAGCTGGCGTGACAGGCAGGTGTGGCTAACTGATGCAACGATATGACTCAGCAAAGAGGCACAAAGAGGAAAGAAAATGAGAAACACAACAAACCAGGGAGCAGATGTGGCTCAAGCAATTGAGCACCTCTCTCCCACATGGGAGGTCCCAGTGTCTCCTAAAGAGAAGACAAGCAGGGAGTGAGTGCAAATATTGAGACAACAAGGGGGGGATGATAAATAAATAAAATAAATCTTTTTTTAAAAAGTGTATTATCAAAGGCTTTAAAAAAAACAACTGTACACAAATATTCCTAGAAGCTTTATTTGTAATTGTCCAAAACTGGAAACAACACAGTTGTTCTTCAATAGGTGGGGGGTTAAACAAACCGTGCTATGAACCTTTGATAGAAACAAACTACTGATATGTACCGAGAATTAGGTGGAGTGACCCAGAATCATGCTGTATGATTCTGTTTATATGACATTCTTGAAATGACAAATTTTTTATGGAAAACAGATTAGTGGTTTCCAGGGGGGCAGGGACAGGAGCTGGGGGGGGTGAGTGTGATTACAAAAGGGCAGCATCAGGGACCCTCATGGTGGTAGAACTATTCAGTCCCTTGACTGTGATGGTGGATACACAAACCCATGTATGTGATGAAATTGTATAGAGCTTAATACACGTGCAAAACAAAAGCAAGGAAAACTGGGGAAATCTGAAAAAGATGGTTGGATGTGTCAGTGTCAAGATCCAGGTTGTGATTGTGTACTATAGTTTCTCAAAAGGTCGCCATTGGGGGAAATGGTAAAGGGTGCACGCGAGCCTCCATATCATTCTGTACAAGTGCATGTGGATCTACAATTATTGGTGTGATGGTTAGGCTACTGTGTCAACCCAGCCAGGTAATTGTGTCCAGGTGTTTGGTCCAGCAAGCACTGGGATAATTGTAATACAAGAGCATTTATGGACTTCGATCACCAGTGAGTTTACTGCATGGATGGCTGATTACATCTGCATCAATCAGCAAGATTGTATCAGCAGTGGATGATGCTTTTATCCAACCAGTTGAATGCCTTAAAAGGGGAAGTGATTTCAACATTCAGAGAGAATTTCCCAGCTCGTCTTTGGACAGTCAACTTCTCCCAGAAACTCATCAAGGACCTTTCATTGGACTTTCATCAGAGCCCCTGGTTTGCAGCCTGCCTGCGGAACCTGGACTCGTGCATCCCCACGGTTGCATGAGAGACTCTTATAAAATCTCATATTATTGACAGATATTTCCTGTTGATTCTGTTTCCTGAGAGAACCCTGACTAATACAATTGGATACATATTTCAAATAAAAAAGGTGCAGCTTTGCTTCTCTCTAGCCTTCTCTCCTTTTCATTTTTTCTCTTCATAGCTCTATCATTTGGCCTCATTGGTTTCCCTGGTCACTATTCAAAGACTCTCATAAGACAATTGCATGGGAAATGTCAACTCCTGACAATGCCCTGCCTTTGTCTCCCATGGGTCCCCCGAGCAGAATTAGCTGATGGATTCCATCCACACATTCAGCCCACCTAGTCCCTGAGTTAGTTCTAAGTGTTGTTTGTAAATAAATCATCCTCTCCAGGGACATGCCATGACCACTGGGCTGCCTTGTCCCCTCCTGGTCTGCCTTTGCTGTCAGCCTGACAGGAGGTGGAGGATGAGGTTGGAGTGGGGCAAGGGTTGAGGCCCGGGCATCTCCCCACACCCCCCAAAGCCACAGCCTCCCTATGACCAGCTTGCTGTCTTAAATTTCCCATAGTACCCCCTCAGCCACCGTTCTAGCACACCACCAGCCCACAAGGTATTGGATCCCTCCCTGAATCGCAATCTATGGCCAAAGACTTGGAACCACTTAGTTCATCCGAGTTCCTCCTCTGAACTGGACTGCGTTCTCCCAAACATCATCTGTCAGTGAGAATCCGGACAGATGCCCCGATATTCATCAGAATGCCTTCCACAGAGTAGATTTTTTGAATGGCTGAATAAGCTTATTAATAAGGCTATTTACTAATGGTTGGTGAATATTTTTTTAATGAAACTATTGTTTTAGTTTGCCAAAGGGCTGTGAATGCAAAGTACCAGAATTGGATTGGCTTTTATAAAAGGAATTTATTTGGGATAAATTCTTACAGATTCAAGGCTGTGAAAAGTCCAACTCAAGGCACCATAAGAGGTGCTTTCTCTCCTAAGTCAGCTGCCACATGGTAAATCAAGATGGCCACCAATGCCTGCCAAGGTCTCTGCCTTTCTGCTGCTGTAGCCAAACCTGGCATATGGCTTGTCTCTTACTGGGCCTCCTCTCTCAGTCTCTGTGGCTTGGCTTTCTTCCTGAGTTCAGCTGTAAGCTATCAGGCACATGGCTCATTTCTCCCTAGGTCTCAGCTCTTTGAGCCTCTTGGGAGCTTCTTGCCTTGCAGTTTAGCTGTGGACAAAACTGGAGTCTTTTCTCTCACATTGAAGGATCAAATATGGTAGCTTCCTTTTTCTCTTTGTGTCTCTGGGTGTTTCTGTTTATGTCAGATGCAGCAAGGAGGCAGAGACTCAAACTGAGTCATACCTCACTTATGTAGTCCAATCAAAAGCCCGAAAACAATTTTATCAAGTAATCTAATCGGTAGACCCACAAGTGAATTTAATACAATCAAAGGGTATCACACCCACAGGAATAAATTAGTTTAAAAAACATATTTTTCTCTTTTGGCATTCATAAAATAATCTCAAACTGCCACAACTATAGTCCATCATTCACAATAGCAACCTGAAGTGTAAGAAGTGAGTTAGTTAGTCACATTCTTAGTTCACAGTCCTAATTCTCTCTGCCATTGCATCCATGATAATATGGTTTGATATATATTCATAAACAGGAATGTGACGATGTAATATGTGTTAGGTCCTATGTATAGATACTTTGCATAAATGGAATTATGATATAAATATTTTTTACATTTTTTACATTTTATAGGCTATTTTACAGTTTTACTTTTATTACACAACACTGTTTTTGAGAGCTATCCATAATGTATGCATAAATCTACTTGCCTGCTATTTCTTCATAGTCTTACATGATATATACACCACATTTTATTAGATTCTCTTTGTAGTAGATGTGGTTGTTTCCATGATGAAACAAACAAATAAAATCATTCCAATGAACATCTTTGTACCTGTCTTTTTTATGGGCCTTCACATTGAATTCTCAGGGAAGGGATTGCTGAGTAATATGGTAGTTATATATTTAACCTTACTAAATACTATCTGACTTACCCTTCCGCTAGAAGTGCATTTGAGTTCCTATCTTTGCATGTCCTTTCCAACACTTCCTAATTTTTGGAATTCTGATGATAAATGAACAAGACCTAACAGACATATACAGATATTATACCCCAAAATAGTAGGGCATACATTCTTCTCAAGTGTACATGGATTATTCTCCAGAATAGACCACATGTTTGGTCACATAACTAGTCTTAGTAAATTTTAAAAGAGTTAAATTATACATAGCATCTTCTCTGACCATAATAAAATGAATCTGTAAATCAGTAACAGGTGGAGAATTGGAAAATCCACAAATATATGAAAGTTAAATAACATACTTTTAAACAATCATGTGGTCAAAGAAGAAATTGCAAGGAAAATCAGTAAATATCTGGAGATGAATAAAAACAAGAACACAACATATCAAAACTTATGGGATGCAGTAAGGGCAGTACTGAGAGGGAAATTCATAGCCCTAAAAAACATGCATTAAAAAAGAAGAAATAGCTAAAATCAAATACCTAACTGCATACCTGGAGGTATTAGAAAAAAACCAGCAAACACATTCTAAAGCAAGCAGAAAGAAAGAAATAACAAATATTATAGCAGAAATTTTAAAAATTGAGGGGGGCCGGCTGTAGCCCAGTTGGTAGGGTGTCGGTTTACCACATGGGAGGCCCCAGGTTCAGTCCCCGGGCCTCCTTGAATGGGCAGACCACCTCGAGAAGGCAAGCCAACGCAGGTGGGGCATGCCACCATGGGCAAAAAGGCAAGCCCCTGCAGGCAAAGGCAAGCCCCCGCGAGAAAGGGCGAGCCCCCACGAGCAGGCAGGCCGCCGTGCCAGTGAGCTGACTTGGCAGGTCGCCCCAGCAGGGGGAGACAAGCAGACACAGAGGAACGCAGAGAAAAAATGAACACAGCAAGAACAAGCAGAAGGGGGGGATGTATAATAAAAATAATAAAAAATAAAAAATTGAAAAAAACAATAGAGAGCATTAACAAAACCAAGAGTTGGTTCTTTGAAAACATCAATAACATTGACAAAGCCTTAGCTAGGTTGACAAAAAAAAGAGAGAAGATGCAAATAAATGTAATCAGAAATTGAAGTGATGAATGCATAGCTATGTGATTATACCATATACCATTGACTGTATACTTTGGATGGACTGCATGCTTTATTAATATGTATCAATAAAATTGATTAAAATAAAAAATAAAATAAAAAATGACAGGGGAAATAATACTACTGACCCCACAGAAATAAAAAGAATCATAAAGGATAGAGGGCAAGATGGCATCGGATTAGGTGGGCACTCACCATTCCTCTCGCAGAGGATGGCTGACTGGGGACGGGATCCTGCCCGAGTGATCTGTTCTGGGAGCCCAGGGAGCAAGAACCTTAGGGACATTGATCTGGAGGGCGCTGTACAGCGAGGTGGGTTGCTCAAGATAAAATCGTGGTGCTAGTTTGTTTCTTCTTTGTTGTGCTTCTTCTTCCTTGATTTCCCATTCTCTGTGTATAGCGATTTTGTCTACCAATGCTATCTCTTTTCCTCCCTTCATCTTTCTACCTTCTGCTTTCTGTTGTGGTTCTTACATTCCACCTTTTATCATTAGTCCTCAACTTCATGGGTGTCAATTTCTATCTTGTCTGTTCTGTTTTCTTTTTTGAAAATTATTATTAACTTTTTCCTTTCAGCCCATTCTTTAGTCTTTCTCTCTCTCCTCATCATTCTGGCCTTTCAAATCATTCTATATATATTTCTCTATTTGGTTTCCCGTTCCATTGTAGGTACTCCCCATTTTTTCCCTATTACTCTACACTGCCTACATGAGTTAAATATTCATTTTACTAAGTCTTATATGGCCCCTATTCTATCTTTCTCCAATATTACTAATATCCTTTCTTTCTTTTCTTACCTCTTTTGATTCCTCTGGCCCTAATATTTTCCCTTCAAGGGAACATAGAAAAAAAAAGCAAGGAAATAGAATAAGAAGAATAAACTGTCAAAGAGAAAACTTAACACACACACAGGACTACCAGCTAAATAAAACTCTAGAGCAGAGAGAGAAGCTAATCAATTGAATAAACCCATCAAGATAAAATGATGACCAGAGGACAACAAAAAATTGCAAACCATACTGAGAAACAAGAACACATGGACCATTCCAATGAACAAACTAAAAACCAGGAAGAGACGCAGAACATCGAACAACTAATCAAAGCTGTCCAAACAAATATCATGGACCAACTTAATGAAGTTAAGGAAGAGATTAAGGATATTAAGAAGACACTGGGAGAACAAACTGAAGAAATTGTAAATATACATGAAAAGATAACAAATATGATGGTGATGAATGGCACAATCCAAGAAATCAAAAAGATGCTGGATTCACATAACAGCAGATTTGAACAGGCAGAAGAAAGAATTAGTGATGTGAAAGACAGTACATCTGAAATCAAACAGATAGTAGAACAGATAGATAAAAAGTTAGAAAAAAATCAGCAGGGACTTAGGGATTTAACCAACAACAAAAAACGCACAAACATATGCATCCCAGAAGGACAAGAGAAGGGAAAGGGAACAGAAGGAGTGTTGAAGGAAATAATGGCTGAAAACTTCCCAACCCTATTGAAAGAGATGGATGTACATGTCCAGGAAACACAGCGCAACCCAAACTGTATAAATCCCAACAGGCCTGCTCCAAGACATATAATTATCAAAATGTCCAATGCTCAAGACAAAGAGAAATTACTCAAGGCACCAAGAGAAAAGAGAACCATCACATACAAAGGAAGCACAATAAGATTAAGTGCTGATTTCTCATCTTAAATGATGGAGGCAAGAACACAGTGGTATGACATAGTCAAGGTAATAAAAGAAAAAAACTTCTAGCCATGAATTCTCTATCCAGCAAAGCTGGCATTCAAAAATGATGGAGAGTTCAAATTATTCACAGATAAACAGAAATTAAGAAAGTATGCCAATAAAAATCCTGCATTCAAGAAATACTAAAAGAAGCTCTAAAGGTCGAAAGGAAAAAACAGGAGAGTTGGAGGAGACTGTAAGAACAACTAAAAATACAAAAAGAGAAATAAAAACAACATATGACATACATAAACCCAAAGAAAATATGGCTGATATAAGAAATTCGTTGCAAATAATAACACTGATGTTAATGGATTAAACTCACCAGTCAAGAGACACAGATTGGCAGAATGAATAAGGAAATATGATCTATCTACATGCTGTCTACAAGAAACCCACCCTAGGCCCAGGGATTCAAGGATGAAGAAAGTGAAGGGCTAGATAACAATTTTACAAGCAAACAATCACCAAAAACAGGGCAGGAGTAGCTATCCTAATATGGGACAAAATAGACTTTATATGCAAAACTATTGTAAGAGACAAAGATGGACACTATATATTAGTAAAAGGGGTAATCTTTCAAGAAGGGAGAACAATCATAAACATTTATGCACCTAATCAGGGTGCCTCAAAATACATGAAGCAAACACTGGAAAAACTAAGTGGAGACATAAATGCCTCTACAATTATAGTGAGGGACTTTAATACACCATTATCACCATTAGCCAGAACATCTAGAGAGAATCAATAAAGAAACAAAGACTCTGAATAATACATTAGAGGACCAGGAGCTAATAGACATATACAGAACACTACACCCAAATACATTGGGATATACATTCTTCTCAAACGCACATGGATCATACTCCAAGATAGACCACATCCTAGGCCACAGAACAACTCTCAATGAATTTGGAAAGATTGAGATTATATAAAGTAATTTCTCTGACCACAATGGAATGAAATTGGAAATCACTAAGTGCTAGAGAACCAGATTAGGCACAAAGATATGGAAGTTAAACTCTTAGACAAACAGTGGGTCAAGGAAGAAATCTCAAAAGATATCAGTAACTACCTTGAAATGAATGAAAATGACAACACAACATATCAAAAACCTATGGAATGCAGCCAAAGCTGTACTGAGAGGGAAATTCATAGCAATAAATGCATATATTAAAAAAGGAGAAAGAGCTAAAACTGAAGACCATTTCTGCAAACCTGGAGAAATTGGAAAAACAACAACAAACTAACCTCAAAGGAAGTAGAAAGAAGGAAATAACAAAGATTATAGCAGAACTAAATGAAACGGAAAATAAGAAAGCACTTAAAAAATAAACAAAACAAAGGCTTGTTCTTCGAGAAGATCGATAAAATTGACAAACCCTTAGCCAGACTAAAAAAGAAAAAGAGAGAGCAGATGCAAATACACAAAATAAGGAACGAGGAAGGTGATATCACTACTGACACCACAGAAATAAAGAGTATCATAAGAGGATACTTTGAAAAATTATATACCAACAAGAATGATAATTTAGAGGAAATGGACAAATTCCTAGAAACTCACAAGCAGGCTAAAATGATGAAAGAAGAAATTGATGAATGCAACAGTCCAATTACAAGTAAAGAGATAGACTCAGTCATCAAAAACCTCCCAACTAAGAAGAGCCCAGGAACAGATGGCTTCACAGCTGAATTCTACCAAACATTCCAGAAAGAGCTAACACCAATCCTGCTTAAGCTCTTCCAAAAAATAGAAGTAGAAGGAGCATTGCCTAACTCATTCTATGATGCCAACATTACCCTAATACCAAAGCCAAACAAAGACACCACAAGAAAGGAAAATTACAGACCAATTTCTCTAATGAACCTAGATGATAAAATCCTCAACAAAATTCTTGCTAATTGCATTCAACAACATATCAAAAGAATCATACACCATGACCAAGTGGGCTTCATCCCAGGTATGCAAGGATGGTTCAACATAAGAAAATCAATCAATGTAATACACCACATAAACAGATTGAAAGAAAAAATCACATGATCATCTCTATAGATGCAGAAAAAGCACTTGACAAAATACAGCACCCTTTCCTGATAAAAATACTGCAAAGATAGGAATAAAAGGAAACTTTCTGAACATAATAAAGAGTATATATGAAAAACCCAAAGCTAACATCATCTTCAATGGTGAAATCCTAAAAACCTTCCCTCTGAGATCGGGAACAAGACAAGGATGCCCACTATCACCACTCCTATTTAACATTGTCTTAGAAGTACTTGCTCAGGCACTGATGCAAGAAAAACATATAAAAGGCATCCAAAATGGAAAAGAAGTAAAAATTTCATTATTTGCAGAGAACATGATGCTATATGTAGAAAGCCCTGAGAAATCTACAACAAAGCTTCTAGAACTTATAAAGGAGTTTGGTAAAATCGCAGGCTATAAGATCAATGCTCAAAATTCAGTAGCACCAATAATGAGCAATCTGAGGAGGAAATCAAGAAAAAAATACCATTTACCACAGTAACAAAAGGAATCAAATACTTAGGAATAAATTTAACTAAAGATGTAAAGGACCTATATACAGAAAACTACACAACACTGTTAAAGAAAATCAAAGAAGACTTAAATAAATGGAAGAATATTCCTTGTTCATGGATAGGAAGACTAAATATCATCCAAATGTCTATTCTACCCAAATTAATCTACAGATTTAATACAATCCCAATAAAAATCAACACTGTATTTTTTAAGGATTTGGAAAAACTAACCCCAAATTTATTTGGAAGGGTAAGAACCCCCCAATCACCAAAGATATATTGAAAAAGAAAACTGAACTTGGAGGTATCACACTACCTAACTTAAAACATACTACAAAGCTACAGTGGTCAAAACTGCATGGTATTGGCACAAGGATAGAAATACTGATCAATGGAACTGAATTCAGAGTTCTGATACAAATCCTCTCATATACAGTGTTCTGATATTTGACAAGGCCACCAAGCCCACTCAGTTGGGAGAGAATGGCCTCTTCAACAAGTGGTGCTTTGAGAACTGGATATCCATATCCAGAAGAATGAGAGAGGAACACCATTTCACACCTTATAAAAAAAAAATTCAAGATGGACTAAAGATCTATGTATAAGAGCCAAGACATAAAGACCTTGGAAGATAATGTAGGGATGCATCTACAGGACCTTGTAATAGGAAATGGTTTCATGAACTTCACACCCAAAGCACGAGCAGCAAAAGAAAAAATAGATAAATGGGATCTCCTCAAAATTAAAATATTTGCACCTCAAAGGACATTATCAAGAAAATAAAAGGACAGCCTACTAATAGGAGAAAATATTTGGCAACCATATATCTAATAGGAGCCTAATATCCTGCATATATAAAGAGATCCTACACCTTGAAAATAAAAAGACTGAAAAAAAATTTTAAAAATGGGCAAGTGACCTGAAAAGACACGTCCCCAAGGAAGAAATACAAATGGCTAAAAAGCACATGAAAAAATGCTCAACATCACTAGCTATTAGGGTAATATAAATCAAAACTACAATGAGATACCATTTACACCCATTGGAATGGCGGCTATCAAAAAACAGCAGACTATAAATGTTGGAGAGGATGTGTAGGAATGGGAACCCTTATCCACTGCTGGTGAGCTTGTGGATTGGTCCAGCCACTGTGGAGGACAGTATGGCAGTTCCTCAAAAAACTAAATATAGATCTTCCATATGATCCAGCAATTCCACTGCTGGATATATACCCAGAAGAATTGAAAGCAAAGACACGAACAGATAAATGTACACCAATGTTCATAGCAGCATTGTTCACAATTGCCAAAAGTT
>PVKH010028886.1:0-12754 GCA_004027955.1 Chaetophractus vellerosus | reverse complement strand
GTCTGCCCGCTAGGAGAGGTCCCCGGGAACCGAACCCGGGGCCTCCCATGTGGTATGCCGGTGCCCTATCCACTGGGCTATCGAGCTGGCCCCTAGGTCCAATCTTCTGTTGAAACTCTCCTGGTAATTTTTCATTTCCATTATTGGGGTCTTCAACTCCAGTAGTTTGGTTTGGTTTCTTTTAAAAATTTCTCTCTTTATTTAGATTTTCATATTGCTCATTTATTGTTTTCTTCAAATACTTTAGTTCTTTCTCTGTATTTTCCTTCATCTCCTTGAGCATTTTTAAGATTATTTTTTTAAAAGTGTGTTTCATACATCCACAGTCTGGTCTTCTTTGTTGGTGTTTTCTGGATTTTTTTCCCTCTCCCTTTGGATGAACTATCATTTCCTGTTTCATTATTTGTCTTGTACTCTTTTATCACACTCTGTGCATTTTATTATCTTAAAATGTTAACTCTGGGATTTATTTTCTGATATTTATTTTCTGCTTCTTGATTTTGTAACCAGCTGATGATAAGACAGAGATTTTCTTGAGTTTCAGCCCTCCTATCAAAAAAGTCTGCCAAAGGTGAATGCAGTGTGCAGGGTCCTCCCTGACTTTCTGGGCCTGTGTCTTGTCCTGGGCTTGTGCTTGTTAGTTGTTTTGTAGTTCCCCTGTTTACAGGCATTTGAACGCTCCTCTACTTCCCAGGAGACAGACCTCCCTCTCCTGGGTACTGAAAGCATGAAGTCAGCTACTGCCACGCAGAGAAAGCAATTTACTAGTCTTTAATTTACCAGCCTCTTCCTCTTGCTCTTCCCTGGATGCTATACAGTGTTCTATTGGCCTCTGGAGTTTCAAAATAGTTGTTTCAGACAGTTCCTACCTGTTTAATAGTTTTGTTTTGTTTTGAGGTATCGGGGCCAGGGATTTAATCCTGGACCTCATACGTAGGAAGCCAGAGCTAAACCACTCAGGCACATTGGCTCCCCTGAGTTGGTTTTTACATTTGTTTTCTTGTTGTTTGTTTGTTTTTAGGAGGCACCAGGAACTGAACCTGGGACCTCCCATGTGGGAAGCAGACACTCAACTGCTTGAGCCATAACCGCTCCTTTGTTTAATAGTTTTTCTGGTGGAAGGACTGAATCTTGGAGTTTCCTACTCCATCCTCCCACAATTCTGTGATTATGTAGATGCAGCCTGAGATGTCCCAGAGCCGCATGTGCCTCACTAGTGGATCCCACAGGGATGAAGCTCTTATCCTTACGTGGAGGTGGTGCTATAGTCAGGGGAACGAAACACCAAAATATTTCTGGAGCAGTCAGTCATTGGTGGGTCTGAAAAGGCAGGTTGGTTATATGGGAACTCTCTGTGCTTTCTGTGTAATTTTTCTGTAAATCTAAAATTTCCCTAAAAATTAAAAAAAAATTAAAATTAAAAATAAAAAAAGAAAAGGGGAGTTGGGATACCCCCTCAAGACTGATAGTGCAGTACACAGAGAAGAAAGCTTCAGGCTCTCATAACCCAAAGAAATGGAAAATCCAGGGACCCTGGGTCATTATTGAGAATGCGTCACCACATTCCAGAGTTCAAATGCTTCTTTCCTGTTCGCCCCAGAAGGTTTTATATGTATATTCTACCAAACTGAAGGAATAGATCATCCTAATCTTATTTAAGCTTTTTCCAAAAATACAAAGGAGGAAAAATTCCTAGTTCATTTCAGGAGGCCTGCATCACTCTGAAACCAATACCATACATAGTCAAAATGAGAAAAAAAATAAGAAAGCCATTTCACTCATGAATACAGAAGCAAAATTCTAAGAACATATTTATAAACCAAATCCAACAATGTATTAAAATCAGATAATATACCTTGACCAAGTTAGATTCATCCCAGGTATGTAAGAATAGATTAATATTTGTAAAATATCTTAAAATGTTGTTCACTACAATAGTGATTTTAAAAAGTAAAAAACACATAATTATTTCAATAGATGCAGGCCAAACATTTAATAAAATTCAGCATAAATAACATGATAAAAGCTTTCGTAAATTATAATAGAAGGGAACTTCATTAACCTAATAAAGATCATTTACAAAAAGTCTTACAGCAAACATCATCCTAAACAGGGAAACATTAGAACCATCCTCTAAAATCAGAAATAAAACAAAGTTGACCATCGATACCACTTCTATTCACAATTGTATCTGAAGTACTAGTGGAGTTTATGACAGGATAAAAGAAATTAAAGGCATAAGAATTGGAAAGAAGGAAATAAAAGTGTCATTATTTGTAGACGGTATCATTGTTTACATAGAAAATCCAGAAGAACATACAAACAAAGTATTTGATATAATAGGGGAATTTAGCTAGGTTGCTGGATATGGGATACAACAGTCAATTGTTTTGTATAAACCAGCAGCAAACAACTAGAAAATGTAATTAAAAACAAGATTTCATTAATAAGAAGATATCCAGAGAATATCAAGGATCTATGAATAAATCTAACAAATTATATGCAGAGAAAATTATACAATGATTCAAAGAGGCATTGAAGAAAAGCTAAATAAATGGAGAGATGCATCATGTTCATGGGTAGACAGACTATTATAAAGATGGCAGTTCTCCCCCAAATGATCTATAAGTTCAACACAATATGAATATAAATCCTGAAAAAATTATTCCTGAAACTTGATAAGCTGTTTCTAAATTGTATCTGGAAGAGTAAGGCCAAGAGTAGTCAGGACAATTCTAAACTAATAGAACAAGTATAAGGATCTTGGTCTCACAGCTATTTATTGTGTTCTTATTGTGAAATGATAGTAATCAACACAGTGTGGTACTAGTGCAGGGATCAATAAATTAATCAATGGAATAGACACAAGTATGAATGGAACAAACATAGAATAGAGTAAGGAACTTCGGTATATGGCAGAGGTACAACAATGGGGAAAGTAGGGACTATTTAATAAATGGAACTGAAAAAGATGACTATCCTTATTTAAAATTTAATCTCAGGGAGCGGATGTGGCTCAAATGGTTGGGCATCCATCTACCATATGGAGGGACCTGGGTTCAATCCCGAGGACCTCCCAGTAAAAAGAAAAAAAGAAAAATATAGAAGGTGCACAGGTCACCAGGTCCCGCAAGCGAGTGCACCTCCAGGCCCCATGCGTGGCTGTACCATCAGGCTCCATGCGTGGGTGAGTCCCTCAGGTCCTGCACGTGGGTGTGCCGTCAGGCCCCACCAAGCCATGCAGCAAGATGATGACGCAACAGGAGAGAGACACAAGGGAGAGCCAAGATGAGATGTGCCAAAAAACCAGGAACTAAGGAGGTGCAGGTGGTAGGACACCTATCTCCCACATCGGAGGTTACCAAGATCGAATCCTGGTGAAGACAGGAGAAGTATGAGAAGAGAGGGCAGGAAACAGACACACAGAATTGACCAGCGAATGGACACAAAATCTGCAAAAATGTGTGCGTGTGTGTGTGTGTGTGTGTGTAAAAATGGATGAAAGTAAGTAAATAAATAAATCTTTTAAAAAAATTCATCTCAGTAGGATTAGAAATTTAATATCAAAAACAAAATTTTTAACTCTTAGAAAAGATAGATGAATATATTTTAGTCTTGAGGGATAAGAATAATTTCTTAAATAAGACATAAAGAGCCCCAGGTGAACACATATACAAAAATTCTACACAAAGTTTTAGCAAATTAAATCTAACAATATATTAAAAGGATAATACATCATGACCAAGAGGACTAGTTAACGGGGTTTTAACATTTGAAAATCAATCAGTATATTCACCATATTAACTGATCAAAAAAATATATATATGATCATCTCAACAGATGCAAAAAAAGTATCTGGCAAAATCCAACATTCATGTATGATTTTTAAAAAATATATTTTTAATTTATTTTTAAAAGATACTTAGATTATCATGTATGATTTTTTAAAAATTGCAACAAGCTAGAAATAAAGAGAACTTCTTCAAACTGATAAAGAACATTTATTTTAAAATCTGCAGCTAATCTCAAACTTAATGGTAAAAGACTGAATGTTTTTGCCCTAAGATGGGGAATAAGGCAAGAATATACACAAAAACTCAGCATTATACTGAAGGTCCTAATCAGTACAGTAAGGGAGGGGAGAGAAGCAGATCTAAATGGGAAAGGAAGAAAGGAAAAAATAAAAGTTTTTGAACAAAATCCTATGGCATTTATTTGTTTTTAAAAGCTACCAGAACTAATAAGTGACTTAAAACAGACTGAAGGATAAAAGATTAAAATATAAAAATTCAATTACATTTCTAAATGCAAGCAACAAACAAATGGAGATAAAAATTTAGTACACAATACCATTTACAATAACAAAAATATGAGATACTTAGGGATAACCTGACAAAAGATGTACAACATCTGTACACTGTAAACTACAAAATGCTGCTGAAAGAAACTAAAGAAGAACCAAATAAATGGAAAGGTAAATTATATTAATGGATAGGAAAACTCAATATGGCTAAGATATGAACTCTTCCCCAAATTGACCTACAGATTCAACACAATCTCTATCAAAATCCCAGCTGGTGTGTTTTTTTTTTTTGGTTTGTTTTTGATAGAAATTGACAAGCTGATTGTAAAATTAATAGGAAAATGAAAAGCGACATCTGCCCCCCCCACTTGTATACTTTTATATTTGAAAATTTCCATAATAAAAAGTTCTTTTAAAAAGACATTGTAAAGAAAGTTAAAAGGCAAGCTTGGGAGAAGATATTTAGAATACACACAGCCAACAAAGGATTAGTACCAAGAACATATAAAGAACTCTTTATATGAAAATTTTTATAGCACTCAACAGGCAATAATTTGAATGAATCTTAGCAATATAATAAGTGAAAAAGTCAGTCTCTGAAGATTATGTATAATATAATATTCTTTTTATAATATTAAATAGAAAGAAAATAAAATATGCATATACATATTTTAGGAATACATATATATTCAGTAAGACTATATATAAAGGAAAGTGAAAGAAAAATATGTTTTAGGAATACATTCATATGATATAATACTATATAAAACAGAAAGGGAGAGAATGATGAACAGGGTTAAGGGTGGGTAAAGGGAGATGGGGATTAGTTGGGAGAGAATCACATAGATATATGTAAATTATTGTCACGATCCCATGGATTCTTGTTATATTACTAAAATCAACTGAGCAAATAAACATGCATGGAACAGTGATAAGAATATGTCATAAACCAATGGGTCTCAAAGTGTGATTCCCAGGTTAGCAGCATCAGTATCATCTGAAACTTGTTAGAAATGCAAATATTCGAGCCCCACCCCAGACCTATTGAATCAGAAACTTTGGGGGAGAGGGGAGGGGCGACAATGTGTACTTTAACAAGCTCTTGGTGATTCTGATGTACTAAAGACTACAACGACTATCATAAACCAAGAATTCTAGAGTATCCAAACTGTACTCCTGTAGTCCAATTAACAAAAGAGAACACCCCACTGGCAGATGCTGTGCAGTTGGTCCATGAGGATGGTCATCAAACTTTCCCACTTAGTTGAGTTTTAAACTAGATGAGAGAGGGGTTGAAGATGACTCCCTTTCTTCATGATGCTCTGATTAGAAATATAAAAATGAGAAAATGGAGTCTATTACACCATTAAAACCAACCATAATTCTTAATACTAGAAACTTGTCACACTTTTATTAGTGTCAATTTTTATTACGTAGATCCAAAGTGCAACCACTTTCAGAAAGTAACACGAGTTCTGCAAACAGGGAGAATAACCTCAGAAGAGATATTCCCACTATTTCAAATGAGGGGGGGGGGGAAAAACCACATTGGTTCAACACAGCACAGGCAACCTCTAGAAGAGAAAAGTCTAGAGAGGAGAAAGAATGTAGGATTGTGTATTGAGAACCACCCGACGTTGCTAAGACAAAGTACAATTTCTAGAGTTTAATATTTTTCTGCAGAAGTCACATGGAGGAACATACCCTATGAACCTCTGCCAACTCATGATCCATCTTTGCTGCCTTCTTTAGAAAACCATCTTTGGTGGTAATAACTTTTGGTTTCAGAGGTCTGATTCGGGGTTGTGTCACAAAATCTGGGAGACATGATTCAAGTTCAACTAATCCTATGGGAAGAAATCACATATTTTTAATATCTGGTGCCTACATGTAGCATTTTCAAAGTATATTGTTAATTTTAATTATAATAGCTGTTTGCCAAGTGGTTTCATTTGGAATTATGGGTAAAGTGTGTTCTCATATAATAGAAAGAATTGTCTCTGAAATGTAAAGCAAATTTCTGTATAATTATCTTATGTTCCCAGTGACTATAACATGAGAAATACATTCTAAAAGGAAAATATTTACCTACAAAAAAGTAATAAATTCTACAATAATAATCATCAGGAAATTAATAATCCTATGAAACATGGTACTACCATTCTAAAATGAATGTACCCCAATTTATCACATTCTGCTCTGGAGATGGTCAGCCAGAGCTACAGGTTCAGCTGTAAAGAACATAAACTCATGACCTTGGCCATTTCATGCTTCAACTTGTCAAGTGAAGTTTAAATACTTTAGATAATCCTCTCTTGGACTTTATTAAAGGTAATACCCACTGCCACTAGTTTTCGGATATTCCTTCTTAAAGGTTGATTTCATTATATACTTCTTGTTTGCGTCATAAACTCTGGTATAAAATGTTTTGTTGTTGTTGTTAAAAGAGAGAACCTGTAGTCTTCCCCTCAGGAAAATATATCTACTAACCTTTTAAGTACACTTTCAAAATTAATTTTTCCTTAAAACTCTCAAGACTAAATTTCTCATTTTAGGCTTTCTTTAAATGGAATAAATCTGTTTTTGTTTTTGTTGTTGTTGTTGTTGTTGTTTTCAGTTAGGCCAGTTAAAAGAATTTATTGGGAAATGGGGGGAAATAATAGAGCTTGCTGAGAAATGGCAGAGAAAGATGGAAATACGCACCAAGATTTGATGTGGGCTCCTCTAGGCAGAGAGAGTGAGCTCCACCTTGTGTGGTTACCTTTTAAACTATTAATTATTCCTCCCCCTTGCTAATGCTAAAGGGAGGAGCCCCAGCTGTTATTGGTTACCCTACCAATAGTGGGGGCCAATGATGAGGACTGTTTGGGATATCCGGGGCTAAGGGGAGGTCCCAGAAAGAGAAACTAGGACCGCAAGGTTAAAATCAAGGTCTCAGTGAGGTCTTACAGCCATGTTGTCTGTTGGCCATGTTGTGGCTCATCTCCTCATTTCCCTGGCTAACCTGCCTCAACTGCCTCCTCAGAGAGTTCACGCTTTTATTCTTAAGGGGGTGTTGAGAGGTGATGGTCATTCTTCTGTAGTTATTTCCTACTTGTTAGGGCAGTAGTCCTTGCCTGACAGGGAGTAAACCTCTCTAGCTATTCTATTGAGGTCAAGGAAAGACAGGTCCAACACTGTGTTTGGAACTGGCTGAAATCCCCTGTGACTAATATCTTATTCTGGAAGGCATTAATTCAGTCTTTGGCGGGGGTTGGGGAGCACAATTTCCCTTTCTGTCTCCTGGCAAGGGTTTGCCAAATGAAGACGGGGAAGTGTTGGATTCTTCTAGGTTCTTGGCTATGTTGCATAAAATAATTTAAGAACATGCCAGTTTAGTTAGGCCAGTAAAAAGAATTTATTGGGAAATGGGGGAAAAGAACAGAGCTTGCTGAGAAACGGGAGAGAAAGACAGAAATATGCACAGAGATTTGATGCTGGCTCCTCTAGGCAGAGAGACCTGTATTTCTTTTTAAAGAGTATTTTAATGGTAATATTATGTTTATTATAAAAATTAGGAAAATGCCTAAAATATGAAGTAACAGGAAAAAAAAATCACTCCAAATCCAACCATCCAGAGACAACTATTCACAATTTAGTGAATTGACTTTCATTGCTTTTTCTATACATTTTAAAAATATAGTTGAAATTATAGATTAATATAATTTACAGGTTTTTTCCACTTAACATTACAGTTTATATATATATATATACGAATGTTAATTTTAAAAGTCTAGTTTGTATTATTTTAATTATTTCAAAAGTTCCACTGTATGGTTATGTCCTACAGTTAGAACTATCAAATAGTTCCCTTTTTCCACTATTATAAATGATGTGGGAAGCTTTGCCCAGGTTTCAGGCTATATTTTCAGTATATATGCTCAGAAATGGAATTGCTAGGTCAAAATACATGAAAAAAAATGAAGACTCTTAATATATAGTGTTAAATTGCTTTCCAAATGTATATTAATAAGCAATTTCATTAGGAATACATGAGTACTCCTCTTTCATCATATTCTTTTCTTTACTTCAAATTTGACAGTAAAAATATGTCATTTCGATTTTATTTTGCATAATTTTGATTAGTGATATCAAATATTTTTAAATGTTCAGTAGCTAATTGAATTTGCTCTTTGCTAAACTGCTCTATAGTGTACCCATTTATTTATTTGAAGTTAATGTTATTTATTGGTTTGTATGAACTCATGAAATTATTAACAATAGTAAACCTTTTAATTGCTTTTAATTGAAAATACTTTTTGTTTAGCTTTTAATCTAAACTTCTATATTTTATATATTTAATCTATATTTCTAAGATAAACCTCTTAACTAGACTTCTAATTATATAAGTTTCTTACCTTCATAGGTGTTGAGAAAGTGGTTTTTCACTACAAAGTTTTCAGAGTTGCTGTCTGGGAAACGACCAAGGCGTGAGAGAGGTCCATAGGTTTGAGATGCATAATCAGTATAATCTTTGATGATATTTCTTCTCTCAAATTTCCCTTCTATATTCTTTCCTTTTCCCACAAGTTTTCTGATCGCTAAAATAAAACATACCTCCATGACTCTCTCCAAAATACTGTTCCAACTCATTCAAACACAGATTAGTAAACCATTTCATGTTTTATTCACAGAGAAGGTATTGAATTGACTCAATCACATGATGACCACAGACTGCAGCCAGAATGTAACACTAAAAACAGAGGTCTGTCATCGCTATGACCCCAATTGTAATGACAGGGAGGTGTGACAGGAGCTGTATCAGCTAGTGTCCTCAATTGGTTTTCATCAGAAATCTTTTATAACTGCATTCCATGTGCTGGCCAAGAAGAGGTAGTCATTCAATAAAATTTTGTTAAATGAATGAAAGGAACTCAAAGTAATTGAAAAAGTGCATGTTCGATGGAGAGTTGGGAGAGTTATTCCCCTCCCCCCATGAGAATATTTTAAAGGAAAGATTAGGTTCTTCAATAATCTGTCCACCTTGGCTAATGGATAGAATATGTCCCAGCTTCTAACTTCCAGAACTGCTTGGCAATTAGGGGGAAAAGGCTCAGCTGTGCACATTAGAAGTAACTCATCTAGGGAGTCATGCTTACTACTCTACTTGCACCTTCTCTTCCAAATCCTACTCGATGGCCACCCCTTTTTGAAAGCTCTATATCATGAACTCAACAGCAGTGAAATCATATCATGAGAATGCAAAGTCATGTTGCAAAAGGTGGCCTGTATGTGCCACTGGATGCCTTTTGGATGTTATGTTTGATGCTCATTACTTTAACATGTGGTTTGGGATTTTAATATTAAATATTATAAATAGTTTATATTTTATTACTTATCTGCAAAAGTTAAGCAATCTATCATTATTTATGTCAAATACTGAAAAAATGTTGACAATATCTACATGAGTACAGAGCTACTAGTTAAGTTAAAAGTTATTTTCTCACATCAAGATAAAGCTAAAAGTTAAGTTCGCTAAAATATTTTTAAGGAATTAATTTAATCATGCAATTGTTTTGCTGGAAAAATAAGTTTTGAGTGATTTTTAAAAAGATGTGATTACATTGCTATTAATGTATATGTATATAAATTGCTATTTGCATACATAAATATAATTTAGATGAGTAAATAAGTTACATTAAAAGTTACTCAGCAAATAGAGCTATAAAGTTAAGTTAAATGTTAATAAAATTTTAATTTAAATTTTAACATAAAATTTTCATGTAGTCATTTTTAATCCTGCACTGAATATAAAGAATAAGCTGTATACTTCTTTTACGTATAAAGATATACACGTAGTACATAAACAGATGTACAGTATCTCTTTGGTATTAAAATTTTATGGGGGGGGTGGTGGCAATTAGGAAAAAAATGCCTAAAATGACCCCTTAGGTGGCAATAATGAAAAAAAGTTGGGAGCACCACTCTCTATCCAAGGCCTCAACACATTAATATAGGGAGCCCAACAACTCAACTCACACATTCACAGAAACGTACACAGAACAGTCACACAGAAACACCCAAACACAGGGACACACACACACGAACACATACACATATACCTCCCATAAGGTCAATAACTTGACGAACTGTTAGGACAAATCATCAGTTTCTTTTCTTATGAGGGGTTTTCCTCACTCTTTTACCTTTGAGAAATAACTCATTTCCCATTCCTTACCTATTTGATATACTAGGACCAAAAAAAAAAAAAAAAAGAATTTTAGCATAGTTAAATCAGTTTTGGTTAAACATCCAAAGCAAAGCCCACTTTTCCATTGTTTTCATAGTTCATATTACACCATTACTTGATATATGTGCGTGTTGAATTTGTGCCACTTTTGCCTCCTTTGCTTCCTGCAGTCTAGACCACTGGGCATTCAAGCGCTTCATGTTCACTTCATTTTGATTCTCGTCACGCTTCTTCAGCAGTTGCTTGAGAACTTCTAGGCGAATATCCTGCAGTCTTCAAGTAAATTACAAAATATAATAAAGAATATGGTATTTCAAACAGGGTGTTCTACTACAGTGCTAGGAAACCCCTGCCACAAACAAAACCTTCTCTTTGGGTTGGTATTATACTTGTGTGTTTTTAAAGGATCAGTCTGGCAAAAGTGTGACAAATGAGCGGGGTAGGGGAGATGAAGAAGCAACTCAGAAGTGAGTCTCAATATAATAGAAATATTTATGGATGTAGTTCCCTTCCCCCATCTCTCAAGAAGCACTCTTCTAATGAAGCAGACATTTAAACCAACATTTACAACATGAGGAGATAAATGCCAGACTAGAATGAAAAGATTTCTGTGGGAGAAGAACAGTTGGAGCACCGACAACTAGCACTACCCACAGTGGAGGCAATGGGAAAGGAGGGGGAAGATGGAGGAGGCTTCCTTGGAGGAGCTGATTACTCAGCAGAGTCTTGAGGACAGCAAGGATTGGGATTTGCCACATTGACAAGGGAGAAACAAAGCCTCAGACTAGGTGGCCAGATGTTTGATTTGAAAGGAGATAGAGAAACATGTCACACTGGCAGAGCTACTCAAAGTGAAAACACACAGAAGGGTGAAGGAGTAGTGACAAATGAGTGTGGAGAGGCAGGCATTTTAAAAACAAGCTGCACAACAACAGTCACATTTCTCGCTAGAGTCAGAATGCCTAAGTACCACTCTCAATTTCACCACTTAACTCAGTTTCTTCTATTGTAAACTAGAGAAAATAATAGCATCCACCTCAAATGGTTGTTGTGAGCATTAAATGAGTTAATGTATACAAAAGTACCAGAACAGTAATTCTCAAACTTGAGCGTGCATCGGAATAATCTGGAGGGCCTGTTATGACACAGATTATTGGGCCCCCCTATAGGATTCAGTAGTTCTGGGTCAGGGCCTGAGAATTTGTATTTCTAACAACTTCCCAGGTAATGCTGATGCTGCTGGTCTGGGACCACACTTTGAAAGCTCTTGGCTTAAAATGCTGTCTAACACATATAAGCTTTCTCTAAATGTTTACTTGCCCTATAAATATCATCATCATCATCATCACTGATATTGTCATCCACCTGATGGCTTACTACTCACCCTTCATCACCCAGCTCAGTGGGTACCTCCTCTCAGTAGTTTTTCCAAATCTCCAGCTACCTCAAACAGAACTAATTGTTCCCTCCCCTGGGTTCCCCTAGCACCTCATGTGGAGACCAGCACATAACCTGAAACACCCTAACGAGAGCTGTTGGTCTGAAGGCCTGTGGCTCCTGTGGACTGTGAGGAGCTCTGGCAGGGCACAGTTTCCTACACATCGCTGTTTCCCCAACTCACAGCACAGAATTCAGCACATAGGAGGGACTCAAAATATATTTATTAAAATTATCTTCAGATTAACAGAAGTACTCACTTTCTCCAGTGATGCCCTCACTCTGGCCACACACATATATACATATGTTTCTTTTTTCCTTTTTCTTTGCATTCTTGATAATTTTTTATTGGGTGCCAGAATTTTGAATTTTATATGTTTAGGTGTTGGATTTTGCTTATTCATTTAAATATAGTTGAACTTTTTTTCTGGGACACAGTTAAATTACTTAAGAATCAGTTCGACTCTTTGAATCTTACTTTTCAGCTTTGTTAGCATAAGTCCAAAAAAGCCTTTTAGTCTAAGATGAAATTGGACCCTTAGTTAAGGCAACACCATTCTGAAGACTCTATTCAATGAGCCACATGTTAGCAGTCTTTCCTACTCTGGCTGGAAGGAGCGTGTACAGTTCCCAGCTCTGTGTGAGCTTCTGGGTTTGCTCTGCATGCTCCCCTCCAATGGTTCTTTTGGGGAGTGTCCTCACCGACATGCATAGATCAGTTCTCAGCCAAAGGCCCAAAAGGACCCCTCAGTAGCTCTTGAGAGTTCTCTCTGTGTGACTCCCGC